>JAAGNO010031253.1:0-18843 GCA_033439905.1 Ceryle rudis
AGAACCTTGGCTTCTCTTTTCTATTTTTCTTTTCCTTCCCCCAATTAGGTTGGTTGGTTTGTTTGTTTGTGAATACTCTGGTTTATAATATATATAATACCATCACGGGAAGTATCTGGAAAAATATTATCCTTTTAAGTTAGACATGCTTCCTTCTTTGCCCTTCGACCTGAATAGATGTTTTAAGAAGTCTATAATATTTTAATTAATAAGGAGAGAAAATACAGCATAGCATTCTGCACTGCATTTTCATAGGAAAATTCAAATAATGTAGAAGAAATAATACCTCACTATGTGTAACAAGAAGTTTAATGAAAGTGACTGTTCATTTCTTAGAGAAATACACTCATCTTGTTGGAATATACATGTTTTGGCTACATGTTTTTCAACAAGTAAGTAAATTTATTATGCAGGTACATTTGATAACTCAGTGCAAGCTACACCTTTTTTTGCTCAAATGTTGCTGAATTAGAGATAATAGCTTTACGTGAATTTCTGTATATTTTCAGTTATCTTTCTATTCACATTGTACCTCTATAAGATCACTAAAATGTGTCTTAAACTTTGACAGCACTGAAGACTGAAAGAATATGAGAATCTATATTGAATTAAAGTGGGGAAATTTTTGTGGTAGTTCCTTCTTAAAGACATCTTTGCAGTTTCTTTAAAATTTTGCTGCTTGTATTTTTGCTTGTTTAGTGCCGGTAGGCAAAAAGCTACTTTTAATTTATATGAAACTTGCAGTGTTGGCATAGATGAGCATGAAACAATCTGTAGACTTTCAGTGGGGTTCTAATAGCAAACTCATAACAAAATTTTTAATTACATTTTTACAGAATAACATTGATCAGATTTGATTCTTTTCTGGAAGAGAAAGGAACCTTCAACAGCTGGACAAGTCTATGACTGATTATTTTTGAAAGAGGCAAAAGGAGGTCATTTGGGTTTTTTTTGTTGTTGTCTACAGAAGCCATATTTATGATACTAAAAGGAATTAAAATTGTAAATTTGCTAGGATAGCATGTGATGGGTCAGAGAAGTAATGAAAAGGAACATTTCTCATACATCCTTGTACATTTTCCTCGTGCAGTGTAAAAAATAGCAAATGGAAGCCAACTGAATTGTTTCCAAAGGCTATTTTTATTAGTAATATTTATCAGTTTTGTGGCCAAGATAGACTATTTTCTCAAATGCAAAGTTTGACAGTGCAGCCAAACATTCAGCTGGGGTTTAATTTTCAAACCATTAGACAAATGTTTAGCAATGCTGTTAAGAAGCCATCTTTTTTAAATGGTTTCCTAAAATCCTTCTTGATGAATTAAACAAGAAGAAATTGTTTCTCTGGTCAGCAGTATTCTTAGACATTGAACACTCTAAGTAGTGAGGGAAGCATGGGCAGATGGGAAGAACTTTCTCATCACTCTATAGGGACATCTCTAAGGCAAGCCAGCTTGCTTGCTTCCTTATTTTTTCTACAACCACATGTAGTCAAATGCATTGGATGCCTTGCCTCATTGCCTTCTGTGTAACTGTTAGAGGCTTTTTTTTCATTTGAAATAATCTTTTTGTATAATTTGCTACTAACAAAATGCTAAATAATTTTTCACTTTGGCTACACTGATCTATGGCTTCTCTTCTCTGAATGCTGTTTTCCAGAACAGCCTAACACACTTGTGGTTTTGTTTTCATTCATACTTCCATGATATAATGCGTGATTCATTGCAAGAGATTGAATATTTTATAAACTTTAAAGGTAGTTACGGAACTGTTGTTTTTTCTGGGGTTTGGGTTTTTCTTCTGATTATATAGGTTTTTCATTAAAATGCAGTTGCTCAAAAAAACCCCTGCAGAATTTAAAAAGAAAAAAAAAAAAAAAAGCTGTCTCTTACCTCTTCAGTAATTGCAAATAACTAGGAATAATTGTCTATTAAATACATGAAAATGATTATTGGAGGGTATTGAACTACTGCTGGGTATGAGAGATAAAGAAATCCCAAAGACTTGCCTCACCTAGAATAATCTCCACAAAGAAAAAGGCCTTTAGTTACAACAGATGAGAATATAATAGAGAAGCAGGACAGTTAAAAACAGTTCAGTCAGATGTCCTGTTTATCACAAATAAAGTTAGGTTACTGTATTCATAATTGGATAATTAGTATTGAGAAAAAGAGAGGAGTGTTTCAGGTCTGCTAATGATGCATGTAGGTGTCACTGAGAAAACCACAGAGGAAAGCAAATCATGTAACAGTATAATCATGTAAACACTAAAACCTTAAATTTCACAAGTTAATCTTGTTTTGCATCAGTATGGTCATTACTGAAACATCATCCATTTTTACACCAAGGGAAGTGGTATTGAAGAGCTGTCACATATACTGAAAGCCCAGGGATCATGTTCACAGAGATTTAAGGAAAGAATCTGATATAGTCTGCAACTGCCTACTCAGGGAAAAAAAAATGAGAAATTCCTGAATTCAGCTGGCATATGTAGACCTGATAATTTGTAAGTGATATACTACACCAAGAAAGTACAGTTACAGTTCTTTCCTGGATTATAAGTGAGAGCAAAGCAAATATGCTTCCTTCAATAGAGATGACTGGGGGGGGGTTGGGGATAGCCATTTGGAGGGTGTAACTTTTGCCCTGGGAACCTGTCTGTCTTGTCAGCTGTGATCCCAGCTCAGATTGCTGGCTGTCTCTGATGGGATCACTTTCAACAGTGACACAGGCAGCTTTGCTCAGTTGTGACTGAAAAGAAAGTTTCTGATTTGTGTGTTTGTTTTTTTGCAGCTTTGTAGCTCATGCCTTTACCATCTTGAGACTGGCCTATGATAATACATTATTTTGGCAGGCTTTTATTTTTATTAAAAATTATCATTTTTCAGTTGAATGTTGTCAGTGTGAGCCAATTCATTTTGATGAAAGTATCTTATTCAGGTGAAATCACTGTTTAAATTTCAAACAGCCATATATGGCTTGGGACTTGCCTACGTGGCATTTCATCCCAGCTAGTTCTGTTTGATAACACTGATTCCCAGCTCTGTCAATAAGTGTTGGAAACTCTTATTATGAGGGAGTACAGCTTGTAAGCAAGCATGGGAGGCATCTATAGAGATGAGCTTCCCTGTTCAAAATGCACCTTCCTTGTGCTGGAGCAAAGTGGAGTAGATTGAACATTACTAGTTGCACATTCAGTATTGGATAGAGTTCTTATTGCTGTATACACATGGTGGTTGCCTGTGTTCACACTAATAAGGAAGGTTTTGTTACGCATCTGTAATACAGGGAAAGATTCATGCAGGAGTCTTTGCAGATCTCACTTTCCCAAGGCCTTCCTTAATTTACTGCCTCTGCTCTTAAAAAAAATCTTGAAGATGTTAGGAACAAGAAGGAAGAAGCATGTCCTGGATGGGATATTAATTGTTTTCTTAAAAAAGGAAGGGAGGGGGAAACATGGGAAAGTGTTGGCTTACTGTAAAATATTGTATTGTAGAAACAATGTGGAAAGTTCAAAAAATTCATCAGTTAAGCATATTGTTGTTTTTCTCGTGGACATGGTTTTGATTTCTGAGGTGAACTGACTAGGTCTATCTTCATTTCCTAGAACATGTTTTATTTAGGATTCTGGAGAAGGAGAGCAGTTGTATGATGCAGAACTCTAATCATGTGGCTCTGGTTTAGGTCATTCGTTGGTACTAAACACTTCATGTGGCCACTGTCATCTTCAATTCCCATATCGGTCCCCCTCAATCTACCCAAATTTTTGTGTAAAGTATATTCATTACAGATGCTTTAGTCCCTGTAGCTTTTCTTCACACACACACACACACACCCCCCCCGCCCTTTCCCCTCTTCCCAATCCTTCTTCTGGCTTCCTTTTATCTTCTGGTTCTCATCCTCTCTATGAGGACTACAGTGATATTGCAATCCCTGACATTTATGTTGCTGTAGTTATTTTGATACACGCAATTGTGTCTTTTCTCACATGTGCTTCATGTTTTCTGCCTGTCATTTCACGTTGCACACAAGTCTAGTCAGCTGTAATAGCTTAACAAAAATATATGGACTAATACAAAACTGGAAAGAAAGTGCTTATATCGCTGCAGTTATATGCTAGAAAACCTTCAAACAAGTTGCAGAAGGTAGAGTGTGTTACTACAGAATTTACTGAAATAACTAATATGTTAAAAAAAAAAAAGAGAGTGATGAACTTGTCAGATTTTGTATAACATGACTGTAGTACTCCATAATAGCAGGTAACTTCTGCAATGAAAGGAGGGGGGTAATGAGGGAGAAATTATCTTTACATCTCTAATTATCTTTACATCTTTATGTAGTGTTTCAGTGCTCTCTCCTTCCCTTCCTGAATAAAACTTTTGAATTGTGTACATTAGTTCTGTTGTTTCATGTCTTTCCAGCAAGAAGCTTTCTGATAACAATTTTTTTTGCTAATGATTTGTTAGCAAGATTAGACATCTGTTAAAAATGTTAAGAGGCCAGAGGCCAAACGCATTATTTTCTTTGAAAACTCCAATGAATATTTGCCAGTATATGTAAAATCTTCTTGTTCAACCTTCTATCATTTTTAGAGCAACCTTCAATCATTTTAAAATATTTGATTTATTATTACAATTCAGGGTTATATTCCTTTGCAGAATAATATATGGAGGGCATGCTTGAAGAGCTCAAAGTTAGGAAAACAAACTTTTTACTGCTTAACTGAGTAGATTTCTTTTTTCAAAGACAAACAGAATTGCTGATGCAATCTTATTGTTTCTTTCAGATGATTCACATTTTACATTAAATCCTGCGGCACCAAAGCTGGATAGAGTTATGCTAAATTTGTTCTGTTGTTTAATTTTTGTTAATCACAAAATAATGTCTGAGCCTTGGATATCTCTGTGGTGCTGTTTTTCTTTTTCTATGGGACAGCTGAAAAGGGTTGAGAACTGGTCGAAGTATAGATACTTCCCTAAGAGTGTTCCATAGTGGGTGACATGTTTAAGGGGAGCTAGTTTAATTCCTGAAACAGTTTAGATTTGATTAATGGCTTCTTAAATTCATGCTAAGGAAAATCAGTATCTTTGACCATAAGAAAATAAAAAAACTTATTATGTGATTTACTATCTCTCTACCTATAGAAATTTGGGGATTATACTAGTAAAGCATAAAAGAAAAGGCATCAGTTGGACCCCAGATCTTTTCCTTTTAATTTATTTTGTCTACAAAACAAAAGGAAAGAATTTCAGATTCATTGAGGATGAAATGTAAAAAAACAAACAAAAAAACCAAAACACAGAACCACCTTACCAAAAAAAAAAAAAAAAAAAAAAGTAATACTTCTGTGTCACAGTTACATTGCCAGGGAGGGATGAGAGTAGTGAGTATGTGTTGTGGAACCCAAATGAAGTTTTGCCAATTTATTTGAAATACCTTAATATTATATTGTAACCTCTCTGTCACCTAATGATCACACCTAAAAGTATGATTATTAAACATATATAATGTTTTGGCAAGTGGCCATGGTATTTCTTGACAGAAACTGCATCATTTTCATTGCTTGTTGAAGTATAACAAATTTTACAGAAAGTTTATTTTCTTTTAGCCCATTCACAATTTATCTTTGATATATTACCACACTGCCTTGGGGGTGTGAAAATATCCAAAGATGCTTCCCCTTGTTACGGAGCCCTAAGCAATGATCTGCTTGATGCAAAAATGAGTGGAATACACATCAGATAAAAGCAGCACTATAATTTATTAAGAAAGAGTAGCACTTTAGCTAATTAGTAAAATATAGCAAAGAACCAACTAAATTAAATGAGATTCAGTTGATGGCAGGGTCACTACGTTACTTATTACAAGGCAATTAATCAAAGATAAGCGAACATACCTAAAACCAGCATGATTATGATTATGAATAAACTAGTATGCAACTAGCAAAAGTGATGTGATTATAGTATTTGTACTAATGAACCTGTACACAGTAAAATGATTTTGGGCTGAGGGTATTGATCTTTTTACAGGGACTGTGAATGGGCAGAAGGAAGGGGATAAGGGCAGCCCTCCTATTCAGTCACAAGGTTCAGGATAGATCCCCTTTCCCTGTGAACTCCTTCAGAGAATAAGGCAAGATCTAGCCCTATCCCAGACCTGGTCAATGTTTTATTTCTAAGGACACAGGGAAAATAATAGAATATGAGGTGTTGAAGTTTTGTGTTGTGCTTAGTGTAACACAGGACCTTAAAGTAAATGATAGCAGCAATTCATGAACACTGATATATGAATACTAAATCAGAATAAACTATTATGACAAATGCAATAATTTCTGTAAGATCTCTGTAAGATTTTCTGTAAGAAAATCTCACACACATATAGAGATATATATATGGGTAAGCCTGATGGAATTATTCCATTTGGCAGCCTGTGTTCTACGGGATTTTGTAAAAAGTCCTGTAGATTATAAATACTCACATATCCCTTCACTGGTCTTAGCAGATGAATGGTGTCTCTCCCTCTGTCAGTCTTTAGCAGGTGGACAGTGTCTCTCCCTCCACTGGTCTTGGCAGATGGACAGTGTAGCCTGAGAGCTGTCCCAGCTCATGGGGAGGTGTGAGACGCAGGCCTGCTGAGATCCCAGAGAGCTCCAATGGGCCTGACTTAGGATCAGTGTTTATAGGGTCATGAGATGATTGGGCAAAATTAGGCTGGTACTGTTCCGCTGCGACCAACCATCTCCTGAGGGGGGTGGGAAGTGTGTGGTCCCTCTTTAGCCCCCTCTTCAGAGTATTCAGGAGCAATGGCTATTGTTGGGTGGAGGCCCAGCTGCCCTATCTCACTGACTCCTTCTCTAAGCCTCCCAGGGAGATCATTTTTAGTTCCAGTCATACTTTACACAAGGTTGAAATACCTTGGGAACCAAAATTGCTTTTGGTTTCCGTAGGCCATACACAAGGCTGAAGTGTACTGGAAACCAAAGCTTACTAAGTTTCCCACACCCTGCTCTCACCAGGCCCCAGCAGTACACCAAAGAATGGCACCTGTCATACTGCAGCCCAGGAGACTCGTGTAGCATGGCCTTGGAGTGAGACTCTCTGCAGAGCCACTGAGGGCAGGGGCATCTGAGCCACCGCATTCCACCCTGTGACCAAAGGCTCTGCTCCACAGAGTGGTGGTGTGGTAACCTCTTGCCTCTGTGCCTATAAATATGTAGAGCTGGTTTTCCTTATAATTAAGCATATAATTTAGAAAATTTAGACCATGTTAACCTCTATAGTTACCACAGCATGTATGTTTGTGTTATAAAATTGATACTATATTCCAAAGGAAGCTCTGTGATTGACTTAGTATTTGAAAGGTTCTCAGCCTGTTTGGTCAATTTCCAGACTTTGACATATAGAAGGAAATTCCACTATAAGAACATATAATCATTCCATATATTTGTATCTGCAGTTTCACCAGAATTGAAGATGTTTTCTGTCTTGAAGGACATAGAATTGCTCGAGGGACATAGAGTTGCTTGAGAGAGTCCAGCGCAGAGCCACAAACATGATTAAGGGAGTGGAACATCTCTCTTATGAGGAGGGACTGAGGGAGCTGGGGCTCCTTAGCTTGGAGAAAAGGAGACTGAGGGGAGACCTTATCCATGTTTATAAATACGTAAAGGGTGAGTGTCAGGAGGATGGAGCCAGGCTCTTCTTGGTGATGCCTGATGGCAGGACAAGGGGCAGTGGGTGGAAGCTGAGGCATAGGAAGTTCCATGTAAACATGAGGAGGAACTTTTTCACTGTGAGGGTGACAGAGCAGTGGAACAAGCTGCCCAGGGGGGTTGTGGAGTCTCCTTCTCTGGAGATATTCAAAACCCGCTGGGACGCGTTCCTGTGTGATCTGGTATAGGTGATCCTGCTCTGGCAGAGGGGTTGGACTGGATGATCTTTCGAGGTCCTTTCTGACCCCTGACATTCTGTGATTCAGATTTCTTCACTCTCTAGAATGTGGTATATTGCCTCTGCATCACGGTAAACAATGATTAGAGTTTTTTGTCCATTATCCTGAATTCATTCAGCAGCTTATTGAGATCATCATGCTGCAGCAATTCTCTCACCAATGTGAGGTCCACTCCAATGGGAATAGGTAATAAATCTTGGTACAGCAGTTCTATCGGAGCAGTTCATAGGTTGTTACAGGGGTGGAATAATCAAATTCACATCCTTCAATTCTGGTGACATTGCAGATACAAATATTGGAATTATTGTAAGTTCTTATAGTAGAATTGTCTACAAATATAGAATCACAAATGGTTGTTACACAGACACATCCATTTCCTATGTAAACTAGTGCAGTTTTAGGTATTTCATCAGGATTTATCTCAAAATGACAATCATTTTGCTCTGTGTCAAGACACATGTCTTAGGCCATAAAAGTATTACTTTTACAGATAAATCCTTGTTGTTCTTGTATTGTAGAAGCATCAGTATCAACAGATTGCCATTTGTTTTCATTTAGGCAGGCCCATACTCTGTGTTCCATTGGATAGAGTATGGTTCTCTGACATTTCACTCCCAGTGCAATGATTGGGTATATAGTATACACCCAAACATTGCTTATTGTTAAGGCAAAAGCCATTTCTTTGTTGTTTGTAGGATTGTAAGTGAAATTAGTCAGGTGCCACCATTGGAATTGTCTTTCAAATTTTTTTTGCATGATCCCAAATTACTCTGTGAATTTTGGCAGGTAAAATGCCATCTTCACCTTCTCCTTCAGTGGCCCCAGTGATGTGTCCTGTGGCACTCCACACAATGCACAGTGTGCCAACAGTATTAACAGTATCAAACATCTCACATAAGGGTGAACAAGGGCCTTGGGAGCCTGCGCAATAAATCCACTCACATCAATCACTGGTAGGGAGATGGAGATGTATTCCCTCATCTCCATGATGTAGCTTCCCCAGCACAGTAACACCACCAACATAAAACACATTGCTGTTGTTTGTATTGACATTGTTCCCAAGCTTAGCAAAACAATGAGACAAGCCACCAAACTCCACAACATGCACAGGAGCTTGCACTTAATAACTGCTAGGCTATACTGCACTTAATCTACAACTGTTGTTGTTGTGTTGTGTTGTTCAGGCACCAAAAAGGCTGTGGTGGTTTTACCTTGGCCGGACACCAGGTGCCCACCAAGCTGCACTGTCACCCTCCCCTCTTCCTCCTTTTCCTAGCTTTTATTGTTAAGCTGGTGTCATGTGGTATGGAATATCCCATTGGTCAGTTTGTGTCATCTATCCTTGTTGTGTCCTCTCACAAGATTTTGTACACCCCATCCCGCTGCAGGGGGAATGTTGGAAAACCAGCCTTGATTCTGTGCAGTATTATTCCCCTGTTACATGGGCTTTCTCCACTCCTCCAGATGTTCACAAACAGGTGATGACTTAGGCCCCATCTGTCAGGATGGATGTTCAGGACAGGGGAAGCAGTATGTTTGATTGTTGGGCACCAACACCAGCTAGGTTTGGGTCATCATTGCACTCATCTGGTTCACAAAATCTATTCTTTGCTGCACTTCCTGCAACATAAAACTCAAACTCATGCAACATACAACTCCTTCTTTGAAGGAATTTGGAGGAAAAGGGGGTCTGTTCTGAACCTCATGAATGAACAGGAGGGCAGGGCTGTCCTTACCTCCTTCATTCTGCCCATTCACAGTCCCTGTAAAAAAAATATAAAAAAATAATCATTGTCCTTAGCCAAAACCATTCTAATGCTTACAGGTTCATTAGTACAAATACTATAATCATATTGCTTTCATTACTTTTATACAAGTTTACTCATAATATAATCACACCATTTTTCATTACATTCACTTATCATTGATTAATTACTTTGTAGTGACCTTGCTATCAATTGAATCTCATTTAACTTAGTTGATTCTTTGCTATATTTTACTAATTAGCTAAACCATTTCTTTTGTTTAATAAATTATATTGCTGCTTTGAGTGCAGTGTATTCCACTCATTTTTGTGGCAATAGAGCATCGGTCAGGGCTCTGTAAGAAGTAACTAGTTATTTAAAGGGGAAGCGTCCTTGTACATTTTCACACCCCCCACGATACACATAGTTGGAAAATTTTATGTAATTTGATGCATAAAGTATGTTTCTCAGTATTTATAAACACCCCCATCAAAGACAAACAGTTATAAACTGGAATGTCTTCGTAGAGTTTCTCCAGGATACGCACAATTGGCTAGAAGTGACAGCAGTTTCAAAACAAGTACTATGGCTATAAACATAGGCTATTAACTTCTATCAGCAAATACTGTAAGAAGTATTTACTTGGTGTTTGAAGGCCTCCTTTGTTTGTTGAAGGTGTTTGTCATTTTTGGAGGGAATGACTTATGTTAGTCCTCTCAAAACTTGACAAAATCTGCACATCAAAATAAGCTTGCAGTCATTCATGTCATCACACAAAGATTCTCTAGCTTTTGAACAAAATATTTGAAATGGTAAACAGCATCAATTACTTTACTATCTTGGGTCTTTTGCATACAAAATAGCAGATAAAAAGAGCCTTGATAAGGTGCATGGTCAAAAAACAGAAGGTACAGAAACTGAGGATTCCTGTGCAATCTTAATTCAGTCGGTGTGTTTCCATTTTGTGATCACATCCTCCTAAAAGAGAACCACGTCTCTTTTAATGCATAGATTGGATAGTAGTCACTAAGCAGCTGCTCAGTATTTTGTCCTCTTCCTGTTCAGGGTGAGATTCTAGAACTAATTTACTGCATGCTGTTCAAGCCCTTCTCTGAAAATACATGCTTCTATGCTTATCTTTCTGTTTTGCTCATCACTATGGTAAATAAAGGCTGTAAAGGTCACTGATTTGTCTTCTTCCCCTCTGTCTGAGGAAAGACCTGTTTTAATCCTCATGTTACAGATAGGAAGCTGAGATATATTGCATAGGCAACCTTTAGTTCCTGAATGCTTTATTTTACAACTATATGAATTAGTTTTATGTTATGAACAGAGGACAAATGAGAAGTGTCATTTCCTAGGTGCTAGAAAAGTGGTCAACCTGTCTCAAATTCCTGCACCTCTGTTTCTGTCTTTTCCCTTTTTCTTCCGTTTTCCTTTCCTGTGTATGAAAGGCATCTTGGTATCTTAGCTGAGACCTTTGGTTTTGGTTGGGAAGTAAGAAAGCTTGATTTTACCAAAGTGCTCAAATTTGAGATTCCTCCCTTTTTAATATGATGTTTAGGGATTTTACTAAATAGTTTCTGAATTGATAGGAAGTCAGGTCTATACAAGAATAAAACATTAACTTGAAAATAATTTCTACCTTTCTCTAGGATTATTGACAAAATAGAAATAATAAAAAATAAGCATACTTCGCTCCCAAACTTGAGTTTTATTGCAGCTAAATGGAACACAAACCTCAGAATATCTGAGCTTTGTTCTATTATATAAGCCATGAATTTTGGCTGGGATTAAATTTTGCAGAAGTAAGTTCTTCCGATCCTTCTTTTAAGTCCTTTCCAAAATACGTATAATGTATTTAGTTATTTTCTCTAACTATAAACCTGCTTAGGGAAGTGTTGAGAACTGTCTTAAAATGTATTTTTATCTTAACCAGGCATAACTACCTTTATTCAGTGCTACTGGGAGTTTTCCAAAAGCACTGATTCTATGTAAATTTGATTTGCATAATTAAACCTATAGAAAAGTCAAGTTTTGCATTCAAGCTCTTATTATCAAAGCCTATTCAGAAACCTATACGACATACTCAAAACGCTGTAGAAACATTTAGCTTCTTTACCTGTTAAAAGTTCAGGGTGTTCTGTTACATTTAGAAATATCGGCAGAGTACACAAAGCATGAAAAATAAGTGTCCCATCTTGAAATATGCAAATTTTCTAAAGTTTAATTTGTTTGACAACCAGGTACACACAAAGTTCCACTGCAGGCAAGCCCATGCTCCAGGCACCGACACTTCATGCTTGACATTTTCCTATGATGGTACTGTCCTTGCCAGCCGGGGAGGTAGGTGATTGAAAGAACCCTTTGATATGTTGAATGTAAGACAGTTTTAACTTTAGTAAATGGTTTGGTAAACAAACCATTTTAATTGTATCATCTTTAAATATCATTGTTGATGATGGAGGTAAAGTAGTCAGATTAGACGCTAGTGATTTGAACCTGAAATGCTTCACAATTTATATCTTTTATTCTTATGCATCATACAATACTGTGTTCCTGTGTGTTTTACAGCAACTTGGGAATATTTTAAGAGAACTTCACTGTTCATAATACACAGTTCCTGCTCTGTCTTCTCGTCTAGTGTTAATAATACACGAAAAGGAATTTATTAGCTTAATTAAAAATAAAATGAGACCAGTTTCATTACTTAGTTCTTTCTAGGAAGATTACTCCCTCTCAATAGCAGTATCTGTTCTCAAGTTATTAATTTCTTTCTCAAGCAGATTTCTTATGCAATGTCCTTTTCTGTTCTAATTGGAATTTTTATCTAATTTATATTACAAACATCAAGAGGTGATGACTGGAAGTAAGCAGCCAAGATTTACTTGAATGGCAATAATATTTGAGATGTCTACAGGACAGGAAAAAAGTTTGTTTTTTAAACTTCATATAAAACTTCTTAGATCACAGAGCAAGTCTTGAGAAAGCAAAGATATATTTGAAGACTCATTCACTCCAGTATAATGTGTACTGCATAGGATAGTATCTGCCTAAGACAGCTTTTCATACAGAGATTTGTCTACCCAGTATCTTGCAGGCAGGTGCAAGCATAGCATCCAAGCTGTCTGGATGGAAACCAGCTGTAACCAGAAGCTATCTGTATGTAATAGCATGGCCCCAAGGCCAAATAAACAGGCCTAGGGAGAAGCAGTATTTTAATGTCAGTTAACGTTGTGCCTAGCATATGTACAGGACATCTGGTCAATTTGGTGTATAGACAGAATGAGATTACATATACAAAATACTAGGATAGAAGTATTCATAGACAGCAAAAGCACTGAAGCAGGAGATATGCTTCCAAGCCAAGGCCTGTAGCTTGCAATTGCTTTGTGTTCTCCCCCTCCACCTGTCCCTGATGAGTAGAGTGGCACTGGTGGCTTTCACAGCAATATGCAGCTGTTATTGGATGCTACCTCTCTGACCTCTGTATGTCTTGCCACATTTCTAAGATTCCAAACATTATGTTCCCCAGATCACATATTTCAGAGTAAAATCATGGTAGTCTTGTCCACAGCCCTAGGCTTACTGGGGCACACTAATGGCACTTGGATTCTCAATTGCTGTCCAGACTCTTGGTTCCAGAGTTCTGCTGCCACTGCACGTACCATGAATGAGTCCTAAGTGGTTGAGATAAAAACTCTCAACCTTGCAGGTCTGTACGGAACCAGACACTTACTATGTGAGAACCTTCTCCTTGGAAAGTAAGTGAACCGTCTCTTTGTTGTGGACTAAGTGAAATGCTATATCTGTCCAACAGTGGTACTGACCCTGAAAAATTCACACAGACACACTTTATAAGATTTAATAAAAAACCTCAATGTGCTTTTAAATATTAACAGCAAACAAGGTTAATACTTATGTGAGGAATATTCAGCGGTGCAGTATTAAAACCTCCATTTATGTAAATTCTCTTATGTTTCATATACATGAATGTAGATCACATAAATTACCTTTCCTTATTTTTATAGTATGTGGCACTTTTGGTTGCCTGCTCCACATCTGCCTCCAGATTTTGTGTCATATTAAACAGACTTTTGCATATATTTTATCTACCACACTCTTCTCTAAGCTGTATAAAATGTTGATTCATGTTTGCAGAATGTAAGACTGTAGTGAAATTTTACTCCTTACTGTGGATAAAATTACTACCTTCATCTAGTATATTAAAAAAAAAAAGAAAAAAAAAAAAAAAGCTCTAAGTGTCCTATGCTAAAGAATAAGGAGAATTTATACCTTGTTTTGACGTGTTTGGTTAGTGCTTTAATATGAGTATTGCTTTGGATCTATACCAACAAAAGCAGATGTGGATCCAGCATTCATAGATTAACACACCTGCCAAGTGCTGAGGATCAAAGATAGGATAGTTGTTTGGGGCATGGGGACTTCTATTGAAAGCCTGACTGACTCTCCTACATCTGATGTAGATTCTGTGTTGCATATAAGAGAGATGAGGCAGGGCTCAGCTGCAAGCACAAGGGAAAATGAAAACCTAAGGAGCTGTTTATGAGAGTTCCCAGTCTTACTCTTGTTGGGTATTAGGTAATAACTTGACAGAAACTTAAGAAAGTGAAATTTTTGCACGCTTGTAATCATAAAAGTATTTTTTTCTACATACAGTGTAGAATAGTATTTGGGGAATGTTTTCTTTGTTTAGACATGAAGAGGGAGCATCAGGATTGAACTTGGGTTCCTATCATAAAAATTTTTAAAAATATTTTTTGAACTCCTGATATGTACAGAATTTTTGTAGTTAGTTAGATATGAATCAATGACAATTCATTCCATGAGTCTCAAGATAGCTATTAGTATGCTGGTTCATTTATTTTCTGTGGTATGAACAGAGTGCAGACTTAGTGTTCTCTTAGTCAATAAACTCATATAGGAAAATAAGCTCACCATAGTTAAACCCAAGAAAAAATATTTACATCTAAGCTATCAGGTTATGCAGATACATGCTTTCTTTAGGGCTGCAAAAATTCCTTTGTGTGTTCCCTTTTCATGTTTTGTTTTGGGTTTTGTTTTTGTTCGTTTGTTTGTTTGTTTTAGTTTTAGCTGTATTTATCTTTTCACAATGTTCCTGAGGAAAAATAAAACACAGAGAAGACAGACACATAAACATTTCTACCTGCCCTGAAAAAAATGATCAGAAAGAGTGGAAGTCACATGAAGTTTTCCTGCTCCTTTAGGAGGCAAACAGCAACAAACTACAACCTCAGTACAGAGAATAAAGTTGATTAAAAAGAAGAAACACCTTGAGTGCAGTTTCCTGTATACTCAAGGATTACACAGCAGCATGTATAGTGACTTCGTATAGAGTAATAATACCTTGTTCTTTATGGTAAATACAAACATTAGGATTTTAAAGATCAAATGTTTTTGTGTCAGGTAATATTTATCAGGAGCTGAACACGGCTGTTCATTTCAAAAAATGCCAAAAATGCATTTATTGGCTTTAATAGTCATAGTCAACTATTTGTAACACTTGGAGCTGAAGTGGTTTTCTCAAAGTCTTCCAAGTATTCTTCACTTACATATGTTTAGGGAGGATGATGCAATTAAATATTTGGCCCGGCTGGTGTGGATGAAGGTGATCATGAGAACTGTTCCAAGTCTTAAGTGCAGAATGCCCACTTTGTGACTACTCTCTAAAGGCCTTTGGCTTAGAGTGAGGTCCAGACTTATAATGCCTTCAAAGGTCATTCTCTAGCTGTTGCAGCTCCTCTTGCAGAACCAGTGCAGAATGCAGAAGAATGCACATTGTTTTCTCCTCACATACATAATATAAGCCTTCACAGAAAGGCTCAGAGTTCATAAACATACTCTGGTGCTCCCTCATTAAATAACAGGAGCTTCATGAAAGGTGTTGCTGACTTTAGGGTTTTTTGAGTTTCCGGCAGCACTTCTTCTTTTGGCACCATCTCCATCCTTGGACTTGTTTTCCTGGTCAGCATCTTCTGAAAAGAAAAAAAAAAGAAAAAAAAAAAATCTGATAAAATCTTTGTAGTATCAGTGCCTTATTTTGACTAAAAGTTGTTTGCAACATCCGTATCCTGGTTGACCAAATACTATTTTCTGGGACCTGATTGCTACCTGTTGATAAATCCAATGCTCAGTACCATTGGCATAATTGTCATGGGTATCACAGGTATTACAGGGTGTTAGGGGTTGGAAGAGACCTTGGAGATCTTTGAATCCAACCCCCCTGCCAGAGCAGGATCATATAATCCAGCAAAGGTCACAAAGGTCTGACCTGATAGTATCAGACTAGAGCTTCCTTATTGCTATCCTTCTTATTAAAATGGTAAACAACAGTTTGAAATGCTACTAAAAATGCTATTAAAGCTTTAGATGATCCTGCCAGGCTTTGGAGAAGTCTACCAGCAGGAAAATGCAGAGTGGACTTCATACTGAACCGCACAACTTCTGTTTATATGTTTTTGTTTAAGGACAACTATTTTTGTCCATGTATGAAGTAATTAAAAAGGGATCAGTAATGTTACAGCTCTTATAAAGAAGCCCCTTAAACACTGATAAAAGGATGCTACTGGAAAAAATCCGTGGTGTTAATAGGTCTGTTTTTCTCAGTGACAGTGATTTCAACTCCCAAGTGCAGATTAGAGTCAGGAACCAAAATTGTATTTAAAACACAGAAGATTTTCATTTAAAAAAATAATGTAGACTAATTCTTAGAGATGGTAAGAGTTTCATGGCACTTGCCGGGTGATTCTACTAGCATTTCTCCATTCCCAAACACTTAATAATCTATTTCTACACAGTGTAAGAGAGTGTTGATTTGAAATCAACAACGACCTTTTGAGGCTTCTAATTTTTTAAACCAACAGATTACATTTTCTTGTTAGCAGAAGAGCTACGGCTAAATGTCTGGCTGCATCTCTCCTGCAAAAGCCTGGCAGGACTACAGCTTGAAGATCATGTCAAGGCTCATTCCACTGGGAACAGAACAGCCTTGGCTGCTAGCCTTAGATCTGTCCCTATCCAGGAGATTTGCAGGGTGGCCAAATGGTATCCTTGCATACATTTGTAAAGTGCTGGTGCTGTAGATATAACATCTCACCAATAAGTGTTTTTATGTTGAGGGTGGGAGGGAAAAGGAAGGGTTCATATTACAAGACCAAATGGTTCGAAGTACTTGGACTGGAGCCTACTGGGAAACAATACGAAAACAGATATTCCCAAAATAGGGACTCAACATTTTTCTTTCTTGTCATTTTTTAGCTTCCCAATGAACAGAAATATACTCTGCTCTAGACATCATTTATTTAAGTTGTCCACTTCTTAAAAATATTTTGTAGTAAGGAGTTATCCTAGTCTTTAATATAAACATACATGATGTATGAGGCCACACATTACTGCTTTCCCTGTAAAGGGTACTGCTGGCCTTGATTTCTTTTGTTACAGCATGTTACTTTTTGTTTTCTTTTTTTTTGACATTTTACTTCCAAGGCCTCCTTTAAGCTCTTCATCTTAAAGGCTGTGAATCCACAAAATACTTTTAGACAACAAAATTACTGCCCTGCTAGTTTTGTGCTTTTGAAGGAAGCAGGTCTATGGATTACCAGCCACGTGCCTTCTTTTCCTCCTACATCAGGAAGATTTTGTAACTTTTTGTCTAAAATTAATATCTGGATACTTTTAAAGAGAACTGGTTTTTGAAAGTCCTTCTTTTCACCCTTGAAAGCACTGAGGCATTGATGTCAAATGCAAGGACATGCCTAGGTGCCTGAGTGAGGTGCTTCAAAGCTCAAATTCTGTAGCTTGTCTCAGGTTGGAAATATGTATCTCAGAGGGATGATGAGCAGAGATGTGGATTTCTCTGAGAATAACTAATCTCTTTTTTTTTCCCCCCTATTCTCAGTTTGTTAATATATCATAACTTTTCAAAAAGGAACAAACAGCCTGACTTTTACTGGCCTACAGTCACACCGTGTTTATCAAACACAGATGAGAATTGCTATAAATGTCTTGCTGTAACCTCAGTTTTGGCTTTTATGGCCAAAGGTGGTGTGGAGGAGTGTGAAAAGATTTCATTACAGCAAGTGTGGGTTCACTTGCTTCCCCTCTTCCCCTTCCCCAAGGAATTCTGACTGATTCCAGGGCCTGTTCTCTGTACCAAGGTTGTAGTTTGTTGCTGTTTGCCTGCTAAAGAAGGGGGGAAACTTCATGTGAATTCCATTCTTCCTGATAATTTTTTCAGGGCAGGTAGAAACCAGAAACATAAAACTTGTTTAGTTTTTGATCTAGACCATCCATGGTAACATTTTTATTTCTTTTGATATCTTGAAGGTTAAATTTACTCCTAGTAGCAAAGCACCAACACTCACAAACACAGGATAAATCAGTGTTTGGAGAATCTGATTACACTGTGAATAATGGTTCTTGGTAGGAAGGATTGTGATGATGCAGTTGAGTCACTAAGAAATTTCTGGCTTTGTGGTGTGCAGCAAATGGAACTTCTCATCCTTGCACTTTCATAGTCATTTAGGGACAAAAAGCTTCCAAATTATCCCCATTTTGGATGCTTCTACTGTATCATTCTGTTCTTTCTCTGTCTGAATTAGAGAATGAAATTTTCTGCATGTCTAAATTCTTGACTTAAATTCTTTATTAGTAATCTTTGTTCCTTTTGTTTCATAGGAGATGATACCTTAAAGACATGGGATATTAGACAATTTAAAAAGCCTCTTAATTCAGCAGAAAGACTGCCCAGCTTCTTTCCAATGTAAGTACTCCAATTTATTCTAGCTAATAGAAATAGCAGTAGTTGAGCAGAATAGGAAGGAGGCTACTAGAGTGCTCCTCAGTCCCTCAGAACTGTTAAGAAGGGACTGCACAGCAAGGACGATGCAATGGTTATTCTCGCCTATATTAGAGCATCATGCTGCTTTAAAATATCTCGGGGGGTTTTATGATAATTCATAGCTAGCTGCTTGTTTTATGCCATTTTTTTGTCTCTTATGTCGCCATTTTTTTGGTCTCATATGTCTTATGTCTAATTAGATTAGCAGCTTTTCAGGAGGAGGCCAGTTCTTTTCATGATGTTTGTGTAATGGGCTATATAAGTAATGCT
>JAAGNO010031253.1:28058-45473 GCA_033439905.1 Ceryle rudis
AGGAGGTTCCACCTTAACATGAGGAGGAACTTCTTTACTGTAAGGGTCACAGAGCACTGGAACGGGCTCCCCAGAGAAGTTGTGGAGTCTCCTTCTCCGGAGATTTTCAAAACCCGCCTGGATGCGTTCCTGTGTGACCTGTGCTACATTGTATGATCCTGCTCTGGCAGAGGGGCTGGACTTGAAGATCTCCAAGGTCCTTTCCAACCCCTGACATCCTGTGATACTGTGAACTGCAGCCATTCTATAATTGTGTAAAATTCAGTATCAGTAGGGTTGGTATCTACCTATATGAAAAAATAGGCCAAGCCAGGAAAATACTTATTTTCCTGCTGTTAACACATTTATTTGCCTGGAGACCTGGGAGGTAGGACACTTTGAGCTGGAATTTGATGAAGATGTCTACCTGACTTATTCTAAGTGTAAACAGTAGGAAAGTTAGAGGCATTGAAAAATAAATGCTCTTGATGAATCAATTATTTTTGTGCGATAGATTGCCCCTTCCTTCTCACTCACAATATTAAGACCTAATCTACAATGATTTCTTTCCTGTATAATGGTTCAGATTATTTACTTAGGGTTATATGATTGGGAAAAAACAATTATTAAGTTTTTGTTCAGGAATTCAGTATTTTGGTCTTTTTAAAGTATTGCCCATTTCTAAAATAATCTGAAAATCTGCGTAAGTAGTTTTTATTATTTCTTGCTAAGTAGGTTTAGATGCCAGTGTATTAATAAAATTACTTGCATGTTCAGAGCTTATATTTGTTTAGTTTTTAATAAATTATATTCTGTGGATGTTTTCTGGTTTCAGAAGATTTATAGAGCTGTATTTAATGGCAGTTTCTCTGGGGCACGTGCCATGGTGGTTTTAAGTGTGTTTTGCATGTTCGACAAGTTAGAAACTTAGCAATCCCCATCAGTGTTGAGCCACACTGTCTCAGGCTTTGTTTTTGTTGGCCAGTATCCAGTACCATGCTATAAAATACATTTACTTGACAGCAGAAAGTGCAGAACTGCATTAACTACAAAGTTTTAAAAGGCTGGCTAAACACATGCAATAAATATTAATAAAAGAAAAGGTGACCCACCTTTGACCTTCAAGATTTGTTACTAGCTTTGTGTGTTTTAGAGTTACTGTAGCATTTTGAGCATTACATAACAGTATGTAAGATTCTCTTATTCAAATCAAACAACTGATTAGCAACCCCGTATTGATTATTTTGGCCACTTGTGGCAGGGATCATGGATGAAATGCATTGTCAGAATTCTACTTTATACATCAGAGTTACCTGTAAAAAGATTGTTGTCCTTTAGTTGTCTCGTAATGAGCAAGCCAGGTTTATTTGTACCGGTAAGTATATGGGAGCCTATAATGTTGCATTTATATCTATGTAGAGGGGATGTTTTACAGAGGAACCTTATGAAGAATGGTCAGTTGACTCATCTCACTAAATTTTTCTTCTAAACAAGAACACAAAGCAGAACACCTCAGAAGAGAGTCATCCCATCATCTTGTAATAAAATTACGTTCTGATTCATAATGACTGAATGGGCTTCAGAATTTTTTCAATATTTTTATCTTACATGTCTCATAACGTTCAAAAAACTGGGATCTAGACTAAAGCATGTAGTATGGAACATGAAATGGGAACTGATTCAAGAGTCACAGAGCAGACATATAACCATTCTTTTCCAGATTAGATGTTTCTCATTCCCAAATTGTAGGGCTATATTACATCCCTAATTACATTTTAGCTTTGCTGTATTTCTCACGTTAAGACATTAGAGATTACCATTTTGTGAATTTCATAGACTATTATGTAAAAAAACCAACCCTGTATATCACAGAATCACAGAATTTCCTAGATTGGAAAAGACCTTTAGATCATCTAGTTCAGTTATTAACCTAGCACTGACAAGACCTCAACTAAACCATATCTATAAGCACAATGTCTACAGGACTCTTAAATACCTCTAGGGATGGGAACTCAACCACTGCCCTGGACAAAGTCATTCCAATGCCCGATAACTCTTTCAATAACTAAATAAATTCTTCTTAATATCCAGTCTAAACTTCCCTTGGTGCAACTTAAGGCCATTTCCACTTGTTACTTGGTTAAACACACTGGCCCTCACCTTGATACAAACCCCTTTCAGGTAGTTGTAGAAAGCAACAATGTCTCCCCTCAGCCTCCTTTTCTCCAGGCTAAACAACCCCAGTTTCCTCAGACATGTGCTCCAGCCCCCTCACCAGCCTTGTTGCCCTACTTTGGACATGCTCTAGTGCCTCAGTGTCTTTTTTGTAGTGAGCGGCCCAAAACTGAACACAGTACTTGAGATGCGGCCTCAGCAGTGCCAAGTGCAGGGGCAAAATCACTTCCCTGGTCCTACTGGCCACACCATTCCTGATACAGGTCAGGGTGCCACTGGCCTTGTTGTCCACCTGAGCACACTGCTGGCTCATGTTCAGACAGCTATCAGTCAAAACCCCCAGGTCCCTCTCTGCTGAGCAGCTTCCCAACCACTCCTCCCAAGCCTGTAGCACTGATGGGGATTGTTGTAGCCGAAGTGCAGAACTTGGCTTTTGGCCATATTGAAACTCATACAATTGGCTTTGGCCCATTGATCTAGTCTGTCCAGATCCCTCTGAAGAGCCTCCCTACCCTCAAGCAGATCAACACTTCCACACAGCTTCGTGTTGTCTGAAAATTTACTAGGGGTGCCCTTGATCCTCTCATCCGGATCATTGATAAAGATATTAAACAGAACCTTCTGGCCCCAGTACTGAGCCCTGGAGGACACATCTCATAACTGGCCACCAACTGGATTTAACACCCTATACCAGCATTCTTTGGGCCTTGCTGTCCAGACAGTTTTGCACCTGTGCATCCAGGCCATGAGCAGCCAGTATATAGATACTTTAATGATAGATGGATGATAGTGATTTAGTATTGAATTATTAATTCACTTTGAGAATAGTCTATTCCTTGCTCTTGAGAAAGGAGAAGTAGTAAGCTTGTGAGGAAAAAAGGGCTACAAAGTTATCATTGTTCAGTGAAACACCTATCTCTGAAAAATATTCTCAGTGAATAATATTTCTCAAAAATAGATACCTTTTTTTTCCCCTGGTTAATCACATGCATGTTTGCATTTGTGTTGTGCTGTCCTTTATGGCAGATTGTGCCCACTCTTGAGTCAGAAGCTCGAGTCTTAAGGAGTTTCTGTGCTGGCCTGCTGAATCAGACTGAATACAGTAAACACACAGAGATTCAAAGTGACATGAGGAACCACGTTGTGTGTATAAAAGAACAGTACTCTTAATGAAGTGGGTTTCTCTGCTGACTAGAAGGGTGACAGAGCTGTGAGACATTGGCTTTAAATACCAAGTTTTTCTGGGTGTTGTGCAGAAGAAAGAACCGAGAGTGAAAATCAGCTACTTTTCTGTTTCCGCAGTCAGCAAGTGAAAGGTCAGCTCTGTGTGACTAGAAGGGAAAAACTGATAAACAAAAGGGTGGAAGAATTAAGAATTAAAAATAAAAATGTGAAAGTCATGAAGGCCTGCATTGCTATATCTGAAGCACATCATTGTTCTTCTCTGAATCCCCCTTTAATTTTTCATTTCCATTATGCCCACGAAGACCCTGGAGCGTTAGTCTGTGGAAAGCACATTGCCACAAGTTTGTACTTCCTTCTCCTCCTATATCCATGTGTTGTCACTCCTTTTACATTATATTCTGCTCTGGAGAGGAACTTTTCTTCATTCACATATTCACATATTCATTCATGTTCTTTGGCTTGATCCTTCTGCAGTGTGACTTTTGATCTACTTTGACAATATGAATATTAATTCTAAGATCTAGATAAATGATCAGCTAACTATCAATATGGTGTTTTCTTTCAGAGCGTTGTTCGTTGTCTTTGGCATCCCAAGCTGAACCAGATCATGGTTGGTACAGGAAATGGTTTGGCCAAAGTGTACTATGATCCTGTCAAAAGCCAGAGGTACATAATCATGATTATGTATTAAGAACATTTGGGTTTTTTTGTCAAATTTAG
Source organism: Ceryle rudis (assembly GCA_033439905.1). Classification (NCBI taxonomy): domain Eukaryota; kingdom Metazoa; phylum Chordata; class Aves; order Coraciiformes; family Cerylidae; genus Ceryle; species Ceryle rudis. The sequence continues at coordinate 32,118 of JAAGNO010031253.1, forward strand.
CCTAATTCTGTGGTTCTCTGACTACACTAAGAAAAGAGAAAAGCTAGTTTAGTAACATTTGTTTTGCAGTTTTACTTGTTTAGTAGCAGTAGAAAAAAAAATAGACATCCAGTCTATTTCTGAAAAGCAGCACGTTTTCCTCTGGGCTTTCCATGGTGCAGAATTCTGACAATTCTACCTGAATTTACAAAACCTTTCATTTTTTAATTGCATGAAATCTGCAGTGAGAATAACCAACCTTTCATCTTGTCTTTTGGGGGTGGCTGATATGGTGTTATTGAAAGGATATTTATTGTATATGGTCATATTTTTTATGTCTTTTTTGGTCTTTTTTTTTTTTTTCTGAAGTACAAATCTTATTTAGAAGTATTGGCTTATTACTTCACAGTCACTGAAGTTTACTAGAAGACCCAGTTTGAAAGAGGGCAAACCAAGCACATTCACATCTTTTTGCTAGTCTTCTCCCCCATACCTAACTATCACGTGTGTATTTTGCCTGTACATCTAATAGGAAGGTGGTAGTTGTCAGCCTGGAACAAAAATAGGAGGACTTAACTCATCTTTAAATACTTCATTTGCAATTAATTTGCTTTTACTGTCTGGATTGGCCAGAGAACTGGGGCATGCTTTCTTCCTGTCAGCAGGGGTAAATGTACACTTCATCTGTACTCAGTGCTGTGAGTAAGATGTTCTTCCCCTATATGTGCTCATCTTTTTTTCACTGGCATCCAAAAACATGCAGTGTTACAGTTCACAGTTTCTGGATACTTACTGTGACCTCGACCCTTGGATGTGAAGCTCAGCTCTGGTTTGCAAGATTATCAGGAATAACTTGGGTTTTTTTTCTGGTCTTAGTCAATTTAGAGGACAAGAGAGTTGGTCATCATTGATTGGACCCCTCTCCACAGGGTAACCTAGGCACAGACCTCCACAGCCTTAGCTCAGTTTTGTGCCCAGTTTATTTCCTCTTATTTATCCTGGGGAGCAAAATACCACCAGTTTAAATCAGTTTTTCTGCAGCCAGGTCAGTGTTACAGGCACCTCTGGTTAGGTAACTGCCACCTGTGCTGCTTAGGAAGAGAACTAGGAGGAAATCATTGCCTGTTGGGAGAGGAGCACTTCCAATGTGCATGCTACAAGTTCCGTGGACAAATGAAGTGTGAAATGAATCTTGCCTCTTTATTTCCATATATTATATAAACTGCCCTCTAACAGAAAAAAATAATCTCTCTACCTTGCTTCACATGTGCACGGACAGGCAAAGATACACACATTCATGAATATTTAAAGTACTATATAATTTTTTGGGGAATGTGTCTTGAATAAAAAATGATTTCTGTTTGATATAAACAGAACAGCTGAACTGCTGTATGTTTCCTCCTAGGGGAGCAAAATTATGCGTGGTCAAAACAAAACGAAAAGAGAGACAAGCAGAAACTCTTACACAGGATTACATTATAACACGTAAGAAATTTAAACATATCTTCATAGCAGCATCCTTAGCTCTTTCTCAGTTTGAAATTATTTGCAGATCATTTAGATACGTATCTTACCCTATAAAAAGTTGCAGTCTTTCATTAAGTATTGATCATTGGTATGAGAAGTTAGTGCTTCACACAAACTTTCTTGTAGCCTTGCACAACCAGAAGGTTATATATTCTGTATGTTCTTTAAAGTTGTTAATAATGGTTTATTTCTAGATTCTGAGGCGCCTGAAAGGAGAATTGCCTTAAAAAAGCCACTACACAAAAAAAAAAAAAAAAAAAAACACCAAAACAAAACCTCCAAAATTTCGTCTCTTAAGTCTTTGCTTTTGTCTGAATACTAAATTGGTGAATGTAGATGGTTTTAGGAAGTGCTATTGGAAAAGTTAATAGTACCATTGGCAAAATCAGAGACATTAGAGATAGATCTTAAACAAATTCCAGGTGATTTTTCAAAATTTTAAAATTTGCCCAGAGCTGTATGTGGCTTTTGATAGCTTAAATATCTCTCTAGCTACAGGATTATATTTGTGTAAAACCTTATGTTCATATTAAGGCTCACTGATTCATGAGAAATATTTACTATCGTCACTATATAACATTTAGTGATCTGCCTTTTCCCGAGGTGGAATTTTTTAACAAGAGATGAGGGGATCAACTGAGAAATTATAGCTCTCCCCATTAGCATTGACCTATGTAGTGTTTTCTCATGTGAAATGAGAACAGTCTCACAGTTGTGTTGTCCTGCTTCTATTGATCCTTTTCCAGTTCCACAATGTTTGAATTAAGCTGTTTTCCAGTAATTCTGGTCTCAGAAATGGCTGAAACCATTTCTGTAGAAGAAGATAGTTGTTTGGCAGCATAATAAACAAAAATAAAGTTTAGAATGAGAAAGGCTAGACAGTCTTGATAACCAGGACTGTATCAACACACTGGTTCTGGATTCCCATTTCAGGTACTTCTCAGCTGCAGCTGTCTCCTACTTAGTCACTGCTGCAGAAGGCCAGCTCCTGGGTTTGGTTGACAGTGGGCAAAGAAGCAGTTTGCAAAGATCAGTGATATTGATCTCCTTTGGGTGCTCTTCACAATCCATGCTTAGTACAGCTTTGATTATATCGGCACATGGCCTATTACCTGAATACTTTGTGTGCACTGTCATTAGTGTTTATACTGTAAAGAACTTTTATGATTTTTTTAAGACTTTTTGCTTAAAATCCAGTGGAACTTCTGTATTTTCTGGCATTTACAAATGCCATTGAAAGATTTATGTCCCAGTTATGTAAAGTTGCAGAATCTTATCACTGAGTTTTAGCTGTGTAACTTTCTTCCATATCATTTTGAAACTAAATAAGGATACTTGCATATAAAGCAATACAGAAAAAATGTTGTAAGGATTTGCTTTGCAAATTTGTAAGTATGCTGCATATTTTAGAAAATTTTCAGAGTAGATGTCTGTCTTTTAAGCTTACAGATAGAAATTGATAGAACTTAAGATCTCAGAAGTCCTTTCAAAAAGTGAACTGACTCCTTTTTCCTTTTTATCTCTTAACTGTCTTCTGGTTTGATGTGTTTTTTTTTTTCCTTTGGACTTCCAGCTCCTCTTTTATTTCAGGATTACCTGCAATGACTATTTAAAATGCAGAAATGTTGTTTTGAGAGATTAGGTGTTACTTTTAAAACACAGAAATAGGAAGCTGGGATTTCCTTTAGGCAACCTGGACTCCACAAATGACAAAAGCTTGGATCTGTGCATCAGTCACATCACATGCTCTCTGCAAACCCATCAAGCTTAGTGCTTGCCAGCTAATTGTCACAGACATTTCATTCTTCATGAAATCTGCAAAAATAAAACTTAAAACATTTATTTCCAAAGATCTATTGCTGTGTCACCTGGCTGTGACTTCACTCACTATAATAAATTGAGGAGGCTTCCAGCTGAAAAATCAATCTGATAGATCCCTGGATGCTGCCTTTCATTTTTTATTCCAATATAAACCTGCTGCCCCTGAATTTAAGGTTTGGTTGGTTGAGTTTTGTCTTTGTTGGATTTGACCTCAACAAAATTTCCCACATTTTCGGAAACGGCAGCAGTCAGGACACCTGAATGTGAGAGCTAAACCTCACCACAAGAAAACCATGTCCCTTAACATGGTGTTTCTCTGTTGCTGACAAATGTGTCTCATCTGAGCCAAACAAAATCATTACTGGATTGAAGATACTGTAGCAAGTTTATGAGGAAATAGAAGTTTCATATCTTGATAATTTAGCCAGATTGTCTCAATTACAGGTATTCTTCAAACCTTGATTACTCTTATCATTTAAGAAAGAACATGAATTTTATTTCAGATGCAGAAACATTACATTTTGGATCATTGAGGAGATTCTGCCTCTCTCTGTTTCAGATCCAAGAATACATCTAGGGTTTTGTTGTGCTCCTAGAGTATTAGAAACCTGTAGAAACACAGGAAGTTCAGAAAAGATCAACCTGTTGGTTACAATGCAAATGTTGAGAAATTAATCGAAAGAGGAATAAACTAAATATGCATAAACTGTACAAACAATATTTCAGATGAAAGGCTCCTGCCTGAAGGAACCCTGGAAACCTGGCTCCTTTCATCTTTGAAAAATTTGTCAGAAAGAAGCCCTCTAAAATAAACCTCAGTAAACCACTGCATGGATACGGCAGAACTGGGAGGCTGCTTCTGCCACCTTTTCCACTGCAAGGAATAATCACAGTATTTGTCTTTGTACTTAAAACCTTAAAAAGAAAATAAAATTTCCAACATATCTTTTTCTCCAAACTGTGACCCCCCAGCCCATGCTCTCCCGATGTTCCGTGAACCACGACAGCGAAGCACCAGGAAACAGCTGGAGAAAGATAGGCTGGACCCCATGAAGTCTCACAAACCTGAACCTCCAGTAGCAGGACCAGGTAATCTAGGCGTAAACATTTCAGACTGACCTAGGCCATTCTTGGGTTCTACACTCATTCAGATTTGCGTTCAGACTTTTTTGGGTGGCCACTGTATGTATGGGCAGTGTTCAACACTGTAAGATGTTGGTGATTGTTTGGAGTCCTTGCCTGGAATAAGTTAATGATCACAGTGAGTTACTTTAAGCTATATAATCAGTAAAACACTTACATGAATGCAGCTCTAAGTTAGACTGCTATTAATTAGACTACTAATTAGACTATTAAATAAACTCTTTGTGTCAGATCACTGTTTCATATACTCTACATTTCTCTGATTAGTTCTTAAACAGTTTTCTCTAAAATACTTTTTTGGTTTTTGGTTATTTTTTTGCTACAGGTCGTGGTGGGCGTGTTGGAACTCATGGAGGCACCTTGTCATCATATATAGTCAAGAATATTGCACTGGATAAGACAGATGATAGCAACCCTCGAGAAGCTATTTTGCGTCACGCAAAGGAAGCAGAGGAGAATCCATACTGGGTTGCTCCGGCATATGCTAAGTAAGGAAACAATTGAAAATATAAGTAATATTTCTGGAGGCAGTGGAAGTTTGGTAAAAATAGATGACACACATTTTTAATGGTATACTTCGCCTTTTCTGGGTTGCTGACACAAATGTGTAAACCAAGCGTATGCCATACTCTTGAAAAGAAGAGTTTCCAGGAGGTTAAATTGTTGAAATTCTGTATTTCCATTTTTAAAATGTATTTCAAGTCATAGCATTTATAGCATATGAATGCTATAAAAATATTTTAAAGCTTTATAAGTTGATTAAAATTTAGAGTCTTCTCCAAATCAATGTCTGAAATCTGGAATTGCAATGCACCCTTTAATAGGTACTGTCCTATTGACAGGTTTGTATAAGTTTTCCACTGTGCCCCCTAGTTCTGCCTCACTGTTAGGTTAAACCTTCAAAATACTTATGTGGTATGACAGCATATTTTAGATGAGTTCTCCAGTGTCATAAGTTTTTATTTGATTTTTCCCCACATAAGGACCTGAGTACCTGCTTGAATTAACTTGGTGTTAAAGGTATAGCAATATTAGAAAATTGCACCAATAAAATCTACTACCAAAATTCATAGTAAAGAAATAAGTATTCAGTTGTTACACAAACTAAAGAGCTTCATCAAGATTGTGGTACTAAAATCTCAGCAGTCCCACAGATGGTAATTTACTTATCTTAAATTGTACACGGAGATTGGTATTTCCACATACGTGTTACAATGAAAATCATGCAGTATGCTTCTAGAATGCTTTCTACCAAAGACTTTTTTCTAAAAATAAATAAAATTTGAAACATTAAATAAATACATTCACAATACTACTAAAATATGTACTAATATTTAATTAGCATTTCATACTTACAAACAGAAACTACCACTTTAAAAATTACTAAAATGTTCACACTTTGTTATTATCGTTGATGTTTTTGTTACACAAAAAAAATCGATCTAGGATAAGTAATATTTTCAAAATGCACAAGGAAAATGTTTTGAAGAGATGAAATGGTCTGCACAGAACAGTCTGCCAATAAGAAATTATTTTTTCTTGTTTGTAGCCCAGTGTTCTATCTCCTAGGCTATACGTTTGTTAGTGCTCTACCAACTGTGCTTTCTTTACTAGTCTTTAGCTCTTTAGTGAAGCAATCACCACCTCTTTTCAGAAGCTCAAAATATCTTAAGAATCACAGTTGTTTCTAGTGGGGTGACGCTTGTGTTCTGACTTGACCAACACGTTCACAAGGATAACTGAATAGCTGTTCCAAAGCAGCTTGAGAAAGTCAGTGACCCAGCCTGGTTTTGATGGGGTAGTTAATAAGTAGGGCATACTGGTAATTAGTAAGTATGATATTTGATGTTGTACATCAAATCAATGCATTATACAGTGTCACCCATAGTACCAGAGAAGAAATATCTGAAAGCGCGCTTCGGTAACCGTTGCTGTGATGAATATGCTATATGCTGATTTTTCACTTGTTCATGTTTGCTAGAGATAAAATTTATTTTGAATGTGTAGGCATATTTTATTTAAAGCCCACATTTGTAGTTTTATCTGAGATATGCAACTATCCATTCTCAAAAGTAAATACAATCACACTTCCCATCAAGTAGATAGATACCTCCGTATATTACTGGCTCAGTAACTTCATTGATTGTGTATTAAGATTCATTCTTGACACCTGTAACGTAGTAGACATGAAAGTTTTAAAACATAGCTGTATTACAGAAGGCTTACTGTGTCAGATGGGCAGATCTCATTACAGTTTCTTGTTAAACAAGTAGCTGCAGGGGAAGAGAAGCAGGGACGACACAAGTCCAGACTGCTATTAACTTACACATCAGACAGTGATAAGTATGTGGGGGAACTGGACTGCAGCCAACAGCATGCTGCCTTGGTGGTTTTGTCAGCTGATAAATCTCATGCCAGTGAAACTGCCATTATCCGTGCTTTAAAAGCTTGACTTTAAGATGTACTCTGTGTACAGGGTGCTTTTATAAAAAATACTAGTTTTGTTTTTATTATTGTATTATAATTAGCTAAGACACTGAGATGCAAATACTTTCTTTATAATTGTTATGTATTCTTAATTTTCAGAAATGGTGGTCTATGTTAAAAGCTGCAGACCAATGGCAGTCACAGGTTTTGTTCTCTGCTTGCCTGCACACACAGATAATATAGAAAGCTGCATTAATTATAGCCTATAACTGAATTTACAGGTCATGTACATTTAACCCTGTATATAAAGCATCTTACTGTTGTTCTTTGGATACATATTTGAAAAAGTAAGCATATCACAAGTAATTGATATATGTTATCCTATAATACTGTATTCTAAGAGTGTCCCTGGTGGCCCTGTTGAAAGCAGGAGTTCATAATAATGAGCAGTGTAGAAAAGTAGGGAAACTGGCAGCTTTGGCTGTGACATTAGATACACTGTAGTATTAGTAAAGACGATGTTCTGATACATACTTAAAATTACATAGTGTCTTGAGACCTAAAAATAATACATTTTATTATTTTTAGATAGTGTTTATTCCTTTAACTACTTTATTTCTCTGCTATGAAGTAAACTTTCACTTAAATATGGTATATCCACTTGATATATCTCTTGTTTGACAAGGGTTTTGTTTTTGTGTTATCTAACAGATGGCTATTCACCTACAATTTTTCATTTTCCTTCTTAAGGAAATGTCTAAGGAAACTATAGTTACTTAATTTTCTTCAGTGGTGGTTATTAAATAGTTCTAGACTGAGAAGACTAAGAAATGGTCTTTTTCTGTTTGATCTGAATTTTCACAACTCTGCGATGACTGGGTTAGAGTTCATGTGGTCCTGATTCATACTAAGGAGGTCATTCTAAATCAAGTAACTGATTACATTCTTTTTAAATTGTATTTCCACTTCAATAATTCATGTAACAAATACCTGCAACATGACTTTCACTGTTAGTTTACACATTATGTGTAAAAATATTTCCTTCTGTTAGAGTTAGAGAAGCCTAATTTATTCTTGAGGCCAAATAGTAATTAACATTATATATCACTTGAAAATTTTTTCAAGCTTGTTATCATTAGCCTGACTTTTCTGTTTCTCCTAAGATTTAAGCCAGAAAAAGAGGGGGAATTATGTAAGAGGCAAAAGGATTGGTTAAAAAACACAGATGCTGTTGAAAAGAATACCAAGGATGATAAGAAGTACGTGCTGAAATTGGGAGATGACATGTCACAGAAGCCAAATGTGAATAAAGTGTCTAAAAAGACATGATCAACACAGCAAAAAAGTCATAATGAATGAGGATAAAGAAAAGATCTTGAGATTTTTCAGGAAAAAGCTCATTAGAGACTTTGGCAAGAGCCATTCCAGTGGAGTGAAAGGAAAGGAAGGACAGATTGAAGATTTCAAGTAAAGAACTACAGGAAAGGAACTCAAGGCACCAGTTGTAAATGTTTGAAAATTACATTCTTTGTGAGCTGTTTGTTTCAACACAGCTGTACAGAGATACTATAATGACTTCAGATGTCCCTCGGAAGGATCAGCAGGAATTACTAAGCATTGTAGCTGAGGCCTAATCAAGCCCAGATGTAGCTCTCTTCTGTACCATAGGGGAGATGAGGGTGAAATTTCACTCCCCACCAAGATAGTCCAGAGTTCTTAGAAAATACCTTTCAGTCCACTCATGTTGCCCCTCTGTTGCTGTCTTTGCCACTGCTGCTTGTCACAGGCAAAAGGGAATGCCTTGAATCAACAGCCTGTAGCTGTGCTATGTTCACTGAACTTTTTCTCAATGGCAGTACTAATGCATGAAGTGTTAGTCATACAGCAGCTCAAGGCTCTTTAGTTGAAGAAGCAGGACTGAACAGAGTGTTTTGTAATTTTGTAACAGTGATTTTGTTAGCACATGTTGGTATATTTTATTTGAGCTAAATCTTTTTTTTTTTTTTTTTTTTTTTTTTTGGAATTGGTTATTTTGTAAGGGAAACCCCTGAGTTTCAGAGAAGAGTCAGTCTGGTTGGTGAGGTAATTAATACAAAGGGGTCTGATGCTGAAAACCTTCACTTTTCAGTATGGAAGTAGCTCTTGTGACATTATTGTGGTTTCCATGCATGACTGAAAGTCTTCTTTTCCTTTGTATCAGTGCAGTATAAACACAAATTCCAAAAGTTACTATGTCATGAGTCACATGCTATGATATGCAATTGTCATCTCCGGCTGGTTTAGCTGTAGAAGTATTTTTTTAGCTGTTAGTCTATGAACCTCAGACATCAATGAGCTACTTTAATTGGATCCCTGAAAGGTAACTAAGAAAAACAACCCATAACCAGAAGGATTACCATGACTCTGTTCTCTGTCTGGAAATTTGTTTGAAATGTTTTTGAAAACCGCTGAAATAAAAAGAGAAGCATGCAGTGTGAATAAACCATGATAGTTTATTTTCACGTTTTTGTTTGCAGCCTGTTAGTGTAACCCACAGTGAGGATGCATTTGTAAATGTATGAGATACTGGTTTCAGCTGACAGTCTGTGGAAACACAGGATCATAGAATAATTTAAAGTAGGAAGGTACCTCTGGAGGTCATCTAGTCCAACCTCCTGCCTAAGGCCTGTTCACTTAGATCATATTGCTCAGGTCCAGTTAGATTCAGGAAGTTCAGGGACTTGCTCAGCCAAGTTTGAGTAACCTCAAGGAGGGAGATTCCACAACACCTCTCTGGGCAGCCTGTTCCAGCAATCTTGTTGGCAGGCATACTATGCCCTTGCTAAATCCATGCTTTCTGGAAACATGCCTGGAAATGCCTTCTGGGATTTGTTCCAGAGCCTTCCTAAGGGTTCCCAAGGTTAAGTAGACCATCCCGTAGTTCCCCAAATCCTCCTTTTGCCCTTTATAGAGATGATGATGTTTGCCTCTTCTGGTCATTGAGAACCTCCCCCAATCACCATGACCTCTCAAAACTGAGATAGAGTGCCCTTGCAAGGACACTGACCAGCTCCCTTAGTACCTCTGGATAGATCCCATCTGATCTCATGGATTTACGTACGTCCAATGAGGTGCATACTCCCTTCCTCTGTCTTCCTCTTCTGTTGGTAATGTCCCACTTCTTCCCAGTGACTCTGCTGGGTAGTGTAGTGGTCCTTGAAGACCTGAGGACAAACCTTCTCAAGAAAAAGAAAGCCAAAAAAGCACCAAGTATCTTGACCTTTTCCATACACTACATTAGTGGGTTACCTGCCCCGTTGGGCACATTTGCCTTAACATGCTGTCAGCATAGCTGTAGAAGCCCATAGTGTTGCCTTTTGCATTTCTTTCCAGTTTCAACTCCAGCTGAGCTCACGTAATGCCTCTTTTCCTCTTGGCTAAGGCTGTCCCTGCTTCCTCTCTCTCTGCTTTTCCTTTTTGGGGTTTGGGGTTTATTTCAGTCAGGAGATCCCTGCAAATACTAGGCTTCTGCCAGACTTCACTTTCTACACAATGGATGGAATATGTTTTGAGGTGGTTGTCTTCAAAGATCAACCAGCTCTCCTGGGCCTCTTTACCCTCCATGGCAGTCTTCTATGGGATCTGCCAAGCAGATCCCCAACAAACTGAAATCAACCCCCAAAATGAAGGAAGAATAAAATTGAGAAAGGTGATGGGGGGAAAAAGAACACAGCTTTCCACGGGTATTATTTAGCCCTCAAATACAAAAATAATTTATGTACTAAACCTGTTTTAATACACTTTGTATAAATGCACCAAACTCCTACTACATTAGCAATCTCTAATGCAGTTACTAAGAAAAGCAATTTGTGTTTAAATTAAGTGATCGCTGCTGATAATGCTGTAACAAAACCAGTTGTCTATGCTTATGTCTTTAAAATGGTCAGGCATATGAATCACCCTAGGTGTCCCAGTTACCACTGTGTAGCTTGTGGAGGTGGAACAGTTTACATTTCAGCTGAGCTGAAGCTACAGACATTTCATGGTATTTTTAAAAAATGAGATAGCAAACAGACTTTATTTCCTCTGTATGTTTTTGCTTTATCTGGTAACTGCTAGGTTATGCTATATTTTCTGCTTTTTTTTTCTCTCCCAACCCCCAGCTTTAACTGGACTGAGTAGCGTACTTACATTAGATGAAGTCTATAACTTCTCTCTGTGCCAATCCTATCCTGGAAAATAGATAGGTTCTGCTGCTTGTTTCACAAATTAGGTCATTCTTCATGGTTGGAAGTTTCTAACCTGAATTATGGGCTAACCAGAAATGATGGGCTTACACTTGATTAGTTGCACTTTACTAACAAGCAGCTCAATACTGACCTGTTGTGATCCTATATGGCGTTTAGATACCTATCATCTATTGTGACAAGAGGAAAGTACCCTGTTAAAATGGGCTAAGTAAGCTTCCATCAATATGTTTTGATATAAGAAGATTCCATGCATTCCACCTCTTCAGCAGCTGACAAAATCCAGTATTTTGGCCAGTAAAGTCTTCATCCTTGGTGTTTGTTTTGGATTGAATGTTGGGGTTTTGTTGTTTTGGTTTTGGTTTGGTTTTTGGTTGATTTTTTTTTTTTGGTTTGGTTTGGGTTTGGTTTTTTTTGGTTGTTTGGTTGAGTTTCATTTAAAACCTCCTTTAGTGATTGGTTATGTAGAGTTTATATAACTTTTTTCTAATGAAATTTTTTAATCAGATTTTTTTAATATGTAATCATAGTTCTGCTTTTCATAGAGACTACATGGAAACCAACTGCCAGTAGTGTAGGTCCTCCTTTGGGTGCAGGGTCTGCTTAGGTGTAATGAGAAGTCCAGCCTGCACCCAGGGACCATATGCCAATAAAGTCCTGCAGTAAGACCATCCCTGGAATATCTTGGTATACTCCTTACCTCCATGGAAAGTTTGGAGAATGGAGGATAAGGCCAATAGAAAAATCCTGTATATAAGGAAAGTTATCTTTGACTAGTTTTGGTGACTTTAATTCTATTTTGTGCCACATATTTAGCAAGTGGAGAGTTCTCATTAGTAACTAGTGGCTTGCTATTTACTCACCTAAGTCATTGGTAACATTAAATTATGCCTATTGTGTAAAGAAAGGCAGACGCAATTTTGTTAAGGTTTGTGCATTTTGTAAAGCCTGCCAAATAACAGTTGTTATAATAATAGTTCTTCAGATCCTTAGAGTGCTCTAAAAACATTAGTTAATACATTAATGAGATGATGACTGCCTTGGCTGCATTTTATACTTTGTCATGTCTGTAGTAATGAGAAGTCAAGCACAGCCAGCATCAGAAATCTGGTATTTTCAGCTTTGCAGTGATTAAACTGCGAATCAGGTTGGAAACGGGGACCGTGCAGTGATTCAAGTGTAAAACAGGGGAACTGAATGTCCAAACAGTTTATTGAAATGCTACTTGATACCCTGTTCGTTTAAAAAGTAATCAATAATTATTTTTGTAAAGTTTAAGTGTTATTTAAAATACAAGTAAACAGTAGAGGAATAGATACCATCAAGCTTCACTGTAGGATACACTGTGTTCTCATATGAAGATCATTAGTTTTTTTATGTTATGGTAGTGCTGAAGAAAGTGTCTGGAGGAGGAGCAGTTTTCTTCATGCATTGGCTTAGCTGTTCTGTTTTCACTTACTGGCTGCTGTCACACTACAGTCTATCAAAATGGAGGCTTCTGTCTTTTAAAATCATGGAGTGAAGACCGCTGGCTTCATTCTTCTAAGATTGTATTAAATTGGTTTCTTCTATCTTAATTTTATTCCTGGAATACACAGGTAATCAATGCGAGCTGAGAAGGAAATAGTACTTGGAATAGATGTGTGTTTGTTACGCATGTTCTTTGCCCGAGACCTGCAGTTCTCAGAAAGTTAGTTGATAGGTTTCTGTTGAAAATGAAAAGCAGGCAAGTCTAGGATGCTCTTTTTTTAAGCACACAAAGAATATCATTTATGTCTAGTGCATGTGTAATAACAGGTTCTAATAAAGAATTGTCTGACCCAATATTTTCATCTTTTTAATTTTTTTTTAGAACACAGCCGAAAACAGTTTTTGCAGAAGTGGAACCAGAAGATGATGAAACAGATAAGCCAGAGTGGAAAAAACGTAAAATTTGAAAAATTTAGTTTAAATAATAATTTTAGAGCATTTGAAACAAAATGAAGCATTTATTTCTTTATTTGGGATAGCGGTTTAAAATTTGAAATAAAAAATTACTTCAGTTCATAAAGCTTTCTGCAGTGTAAAAATGGATTGTTGTATCACACTGGATTGTAATCCCTCATATGAATTTTGTAATAAGGAATGAATTATATTGTGCAAAAAATTTCCCTCTATGTCAGTTACTTAGTTTAGTGACTTAAGTGAAATATATCTCTTTATAAATAGGACTCTATTGAATTCATTATATTGC
>JAAGNO010031253.1:45573-60251 GCA_033439905.1 Ceryle rudis
AAATGTTTTTTTTAATTACTTCCAATTTTACAAATGCTGTGTCATGACAGTGTTCAATGATTTTAAGTATATAAATTTAAAAAATGCAGTTTCTCAGACTCCTTTTATTTTTCCAAGTTAAGTTCTAACAAATTACACCCTTTGTTACAAATGTAACAAAGATTACACTTTTATTTAGATTAATTAATGTGGAATAATCCAGTTTAGTTCATTTATCTGTTCATACAAGTTTCAATTTAGTTCACACTTCTGTGTGAATTTTAGAAAACATTTTCTAGTGTCTATGCTTATTTGAGTGTTGTTCCGTTTAAGTATGTGTAGGATCTCACTGTAGTATTTTATACAGCTTTTATTTTTCAACAGTGTGGAATTGGAATGGACAATTATATATTTTGGTTTAATAAAAATTACATGTTTATTGCCTAGTTGATGCTGAATTTTGTTCAGGCTTCCTATCCCTATTAGTTTGTATTGGTAAGTGTTAGGATGGAGCAAGAGCTCTGATTACCAGGTCTTTGTATGTCATGACTTTGTTGTATGCCTGAATTATGTATATCCTGCCTCACACTCTCCAAAGACTGCTACAGTCTTTTATATTGAAAGTTGCTATTGTTTAACACAAAATTGCAGTTCTGAATGTCGTGAAGTGAAGGGCAGATTCAAAGCTAATGTTCTTTAGAGAAGGAAAAAGGAACCTAGGTTAGTTTTAGGTATTTCTATTGTGATTTATAATAATACACAATATGCCAAGTATTATGATTATAATACTATACAACATAGCATGCACTAAGAGTAGAGAGTAATAGACATCATAAACAATCTAGCTTTCTAAATTAGTAGTAGATTCTGAAGGCATATTTTAAGGCTATATTTAGCAAAGCACTTAATTACCTTCCTGACCTCAGCTGTGTGCTCCTGATAGTTAGCAGAGCTCAGATTTTTTTTAAAACATTGTTCTGCATCACTACTTCATTGTATGATTTCCTTTTCCAAGCTTATCTTTCTTTTTCAAATATCGTTTTTATACTTTAGGGAAAAGTAAGCCTGACTTCAAGAGGTGTAATGAGCATTGACATAACACTCCTGCAACAAAATATTTCCACTGCTTTCATTCTAATTTAGTTTTTGATAAAAGTGTGGAACCTCACTAAAATAATCCACAACTTGCCCTTGTAAAAATATTTCAGTACATACTTATACAGAATAGCAACTCAATGCTTAATTTACGACTGCAGCTCTAATACATAGAATGAAAAACTTACTAGCTTAGTGAACAGTAAATGGATGAGAAAAAGAAGTACCAGAGGAAGAGCAGCAGTACTTATCAAGAGCTGTTAAAGACTTCCCTATGCAATGTTTTTCCTCATCAAATAAACATTAAATTACATTGTTTCATTTAAGGCTATTTTTTTTTGTCTTTTTCTTGGTTCAAATAATGCACTACAAAATAAAGAATTTACAAATAAATTTATATAAAAACTTGAATAAGTTTTTTAGAGGATTATTATGTCCTTGGGTTTAGGCTGAATATTAACAGATTATAGTACCTGTTGTTAGTTGTTCATTGTGGCAGTGTGGCTTAGGGAGCAGAGCTGCAGTGAAAGGCAGATGAGGAAAAATGCTGTAGCTGTTCTCTGAGCACGAAGGGAGCTTCTCCTTTTATTTTATTTATTCATAACAGCTAGATCTTATTTCCTAATCCTCAGGACATGTTCTGCAAGTGAACTGCAAAAGTTCTAATTTCTCTAAGAGCTCATTATTGTTATATTGTGATTGTCTTGAATGACTGTTTTAGCAGCCTAGAATTTAAGACAGTGACTGTGCATATATGTATTTAAAAGATCTAAAACTAACTTAAATTGTACTTACACTTTAACTCTTGGCTTGGTTTGTTTGCCGTAGTATTTACACTGGATTTTCAGGTGTGTTCACCAAGAAGGCAAATCTTAACATGCTTTTAAAAGCAGGTTTTAATCTTGAACAGCTTAATGGCAAGTGTTAATCAGGTCAGGACGGAGATACAAATAGTCTGCTTGACCATACCTGAGACAGTAAACTCTGACTGAACCCTTTGAATTGTCCAGGGAAGAAGCTTAACATGAAAACCATTATTATGATTAAATGTTTGATATGAAAGATAGAACAATGTATGCAACCTGGAATATTAGAAACTACACTTGTATTATTTTTTTATGAAGCTAATTCTCTTTTCAATTTCACAAAGGACCTAGTTTTCAGTAATTGCCAAATTTTAATCTTGGTCATCCATGTGTACATATTTAGTGTTAATGTGGTCAGAGTCCAGATGGGCTTTTGTTTTCACATTTATGAAACAAGGTAGGATATTTTTTGTTAGCTTGCTTCCTCAGAAGACCTGTTTACAGAAGTGACACAATCATTGCTTGCATTTTGATATGCAGAATGGCTTCCATGGTGTTTTCTCCAAACACAGATTTTTCGCCATATTCTCTGCAGCTTCTAGATGTTCCTTTACAGCACTTCATGATCTTTTGTTCTTTGTGCTAATGACTAGTTAAGGCCAGCTGTTAAATACTACGTGCCAGTCCATAAGGACCAAGACTTTTCCTGCCATATCATTGCAGCCCACCAGCTAGTGGTCAGCCCAGTTTTCCATTCCTTGTTTGTATTGCTGCTATTTGTATAGAGGTCTTAATTTGACTCTGTAGTCCTTTTTTGTGTCCTATCCTACTTATTTCTTTGTCCTGTCTTATTTTTTAAATCTTCTGCAACAGATAAGAAGATTGCTAAGGCTGTCTGAGTCCTGGCACTTACCCTCTGGCTGTTTGCAACTAGTTTGTGGCCAGCAGGTGAAGGGAGGTGATTCTGCCCCACTACTCCACTCTGGTGACACCTCAGTACTGGCGTACCATGTCCAGCTTAGCACAGGAAAAACATGAACCTGTTGGAGTGGGTGCAGAGAAGGGACACAAAAAAGAGGGCTCAAACACCTCTTCTATGAGAACAGGCTTAGACAATTGGGGTTGTTCAGCCTAGAGAAGAGAAGGCTCTGGGGAGACCTTATTGTGGCCTTTCAGTGCTTAAAGAGGGCTTATAGGACAGATGGGGACAGACTTTTTAATTGGCCCTGTTTAGTGATAGGATAAGAGGTAATGGTTTTAAACTGAAAGAGGGTAGATTCAGAGGGTAGACTAGATAAAAGGAATAATTTTTTTACAATGAGGGTGGTGGAACACTGGAACAGGTTGCCCAGAGAGGTGGGAGAAACCCCATCCCTGGAAACATTCAAGGTCAGAATAGATGGTCAGGTTGCTCTGAGCAACCTGATCTAGTTGAAGCTGTCCGGACTGATTGCCGGGGCTTTGAATTAGATCACCTTTAATGTCCCTTTCAACCCAAACCATTCTATAATGCTATGCTTTATGATTGTTTAAGTTCCTCTTTGGTGTACTTCCTATTACCTGTCATTTACTGAAGATGATACTTTTGCCTGTTGTTTTTGTGATTCATAGAACGAACTGTGAATTTTTGCTCAGAGGCCTCCAGTCGCTCTTTCCTTACAATTACAAGCCTAGTTTGATATTCTTTGTCATGCCTGGCTTTTCTCTGTTTGGCTATAGAAAAATATGTATTATAGGAAGAGAAACCGTGAATGTTTATCGTCTCAGTCTCATCTCTGATGGACCATAAGGAGTGTTTTGCAACGAGTGGCATTGATCAGGTGAAGTGCCATCCTCTTGGTTAGATCTTTATCCATTTATTTCTTCAACCTCTGATGCCTTTGGGCGTGTCCATCTTAAGCTGTTTGTAGCTCACATCCTCCTTTAATACTGAATTGTTTGAATTTTGATGCAGCCTGTTAGTCACAATAATATTGCAAAATCCCTCTTCTATTTCTTCATCACGTTAAATGCCTGTAAATGCCTCCTAGCCTGCCTCTCAGCAATGGGAACTCACTAAAAGCCCTACAGTTACACTCACTAAGAATCATCAGGCTTGTTCTGACTTTTTTACCACAAGTAGTCTAAGATTTCATGAGGTTCTGTCCTATGTTGTTGATTCCTGAGCTCTTCTCATCTGTCGAACTGTTTCATGCATACATCTAAATGAAGAGTTGATAGTTGGCTAGCAGAACTGTCCTTATGCTTGCCTGGCACTGAAGCATAGATAGATCTTATTACATAAGTTTTTAAATCTGCTAGGATTTTTGGCTAATCCCATTTAAACATGATCATCTTGTATACAATATGCACTTCATCCATCCTCTCGGACTCCAGCATCTAATTGCTTTATGCAGTCTGGATAGCTCTGAAACACAATATATTTGTGTAGCATATCATCCTGGTTGAAATTTGCTTTGTTTATCAAAGCTTCCCATCCTACATGCAACGGTGTTGGAGCCTGCTGACAATCTCCCATTTTGGCAGCAGTGTCTTACACTCAGATAAGCTTGTTGGACTCTCCATAACCTATGTGTTGCTTGAGTGCCTTGGCAATAGTTTATGATTTTTTTTTAATGGCTGATGATCAGACAGTATGTTCGTCTTGTACTCTGAGAAACGATGCAAAAGAAGGCTGATTCAGAAAGCACGGCCAATAATTTATTTTTTTAAATTTTATTTCTTTTTATTTCATTTTAGCTGTTGTGCACGGCTTTCAAAGAGTATTTCAAAGAGTATTCCTGCTGGCTCTGGCCTTTTTCCGTGTTGTATCAGAAAGATGCAGTAGATGAATATTTGCAGTAGATAAACTAGACTACATGGGTCCTTGAGAAGTCATATTCTCCATCCTTGACTCAAGTTACAGCTATACCTGAACTAGTTCTGGAATGTTTATTGTATCAGCTCTTTAAATGTTCCCACGGTAGACACTGCACAACCTCCCTAAACAGTCCCAGCAGCCATGGAAGCCAGTTTCATATTCCCCTTTGCAGCAGCTTTTTATTATGTTTGAATTGTATTATCTTCTCCTGTCCACCCTTATTCTTTCAGTTTTCCTTTATTGTTTCTTTTTTTTCTGCCATATTGTCATTTCGATGTTTTCCTCTGCCTTGTTGTGATTGTCCACATTTCTTCAAGTGTCCTGTCCACAATGTATCCAGTGTTCCAGATGAAGCTACTTCTTTAGCACAACCAAGTAAACAGGAAAAAATGTTTGCATGCCTTATTATAGTCACTTTTCTCTGCAGCTTGGCATTACTGATTTGTGTTCAGGTCCTAATACCCCTCAAGCCTCAAAACTTCCACTGCAAAGCTGCTACTGAGCCAATTTGCTGTCTAATAGTTATGTATTAGAATTGGATTATATCCTTTGTACTGAATTTCATGTTTTTTCTCAATACATTTTCTCAAAATGTATCACCCTTTTGTTCATATTATTTTGAATTTTCTCCCGGCCTCAAAGTGCCTGCAACTTTTTACTGCTCCTAGCTGTCAGCAGATGTAATCAATGTATTATTTTTCATTCAATTAAACTACTATTGAAGATGGTGGTTAGTTGCAAATCCATAAGGTTTCCCATATGTTTGGGAGGGAAATGTATCATACAGTGTTAATTTCCTTAAGGGTTCATAAGCTTCTAGTTGTGTACTCAGAATTGTTTTAAAAAACAGTTGGCTTTCCTAGATACTGCTGGATTCCCTTCATGTCCTTTGGTGTCAGGATTTTTGTAATGGCCCTTTGTGCCCAGCAGGAATCTGTCTGATATTAACCATGTTAGATGTGAGAGACCTCAAGACCTCCATGTGTTCAGCATTTCAATATTCCACATTCTGAACCTATTTCCAGCCTGTCCTAGTTAAGGTGTTTTGATCCTGAATTCTCACTTTTAATTCTTCCTCTATAACAAAAAATTGTCATAATCTTGTATAATTTGTGATTAGCAGTAGGGCTAGTCACACACCCGTAAGTGTACACCTGATCTGATCTATATTAGGATTGAATTACTACGTTCACACATGACAAGAGCTGTGATACTGCAAGGAGGTCCATGGTTGCCTTGCTTTATGGTGATTGTGTTGCCCACACACTGACTTTCTGAAACTCCAGGTATGATGGGAGCAGCAGTGTTTCTTGTTCCACAGCTTTCCTTTTCACCCTCTGCTCCCCCAGTGGTGTCAAGAACATTTTGCTGAAAAATCATCACCTTTAGGCATTTTTCTAGCCCATTACAAATTTTTGTCAAGCTCACTGGAACTGCACTGCAGCTGACTTAAGAACATAGGAACGTATGTGACACTAAGCTTCCATGTGTTGGGTGATGATGTGCAGGTTTCTGTAGTGCTCAAATGCTGAGGATCTTTGAGCTTGTTAGACATCTCCTCTGGAAGTCTCTGTCTTCAGGCACTGTCTGTACTTCTGTTCCTTGCATGCCACTGACCACCCAGTATCTCTTTTTCTCACATCCTCAAGGGCACTGTTGTTCCTAGACTGGAAATTGTTGCCTGCTGTTTCTCCTTGACTTCTGCAGAGCGTGCACCTGATTGTGAAAGCTGTTTCTGGTCCATCCCTGTCCTGTGTTACTTAGCTTGCTTCTATGGATCAGTTGTGCAGCCTAGGGTGCTATTTCTGAATATTGCCATTTCTGTATATTGCCACTGCTAGTAACAGGCCATGGTTTTGTGTTAAACTAAGAGGCCTCAGTACTTGCCTGCATTTGAATCTGTCTTGGGCTCCTTGCAGCTTTGTCTGAACTTCTTCAGCTGCTCTCTGACAACCAGGTGACCACTGTTTCATTTAGTTAAGGTTTTGCTTAGCTTTGTATAATGATGCAGAAGCTCTTTGTTATCATTTATGGCTTTGTAACTGGTAAGTAGTAATTCCATGTAGATGTTCTGTGCTGAATGAGCTATTGATGACCCTACAATTAAAATGCAGCATAGAGGAGTACAAGCAGGGGGTGATAGAGGCTTTGAAGTTATGGATACAGGACTACACAAGCAGTCCTGGGACCAATAGGAACTTGCCAGTGGCAATTACTAGTCATTCAGAGGATGCAACTTTGGAATTTGGATAAGCTGTTTTGGGGAATAGCAAGGAGGAAGAAAAAATCAAGCATCTAACAAAAACAAAGCAGGCTGTATATAGTAAATCTGACCATAACGTGAAACTACAGAGAATCAAAGAAAGAGCAAGGGATTAGTAAGTCTTGCCAAATGTATAAAACCTATACCATGCAGAATCTAGAGTGAGGGGGAAGAAACACAACTCCCAATCAACATCTATCGCCTAGCAAAGAGCTAGGGATGCTAACAACTTGTCACACAACCAAATTTCCCCATTGCTCCTGAGACTCAAGTCATCCATTTAGGACCCAGAGGGATGGCAGATGGGTGGAAAGGGTGTACCTACTAGGAATTTTGTGTGTAACAATTTTAACTGTATTGTTGTGCAGACTTTCTGTGTAGTACTAGTGGTAGTATTTATTTTTCTGGCATGGTATAGAGCCATACTTCTTCATCCCATCTAAACTTCACAAGTTTTAGTGCAACAATTCTGTGCCATTTGGGTATTAACTTTTTTTATGTATTATTCACCTTCCTGGTCACTCGATGACATCTCTCTAGTGCAGTGAAAAAGCAGTTTGCAATGGTTATACGAGCAAAGGACTCTGAAATTAAGAGTCTGCATGTGATACTAATAAAAGACATCTCTCAGTGAACAAACTTCAGGTTTTCTAACACTATGACTTGTGGCATCAGCATGGGAGCCACTCTGTAATGAAGTTGGTGTGTAGTTTGCGGTTGGATCTTCATTTAAAATTACCTGACTAAACGGCGGCAAACATCAGAATATTCCAAATACAGAGGCCAGCATCTTCAAAGTAGCCTTTGTAAGCAACATTTTCAACCACAGCTTTAAGTTTTTATGGTATTTCCAGTAAGATCTCCTTGATTATTCATAGAATAATTTCACTGTGTCTTGAAATGTATTTTAATTAAGTAGCTGAGTTAATAATAAAGGCATACATTTATTATAACATTTTTGGGATAATACGAAATGTCCAATTTGTTACAGTAATACCACTGTAATTTGTGGCAATAAAGTGCCTATAGAGCCATGTTCTCATAGCTACTAGTACATCAGAGAATTAGGCCAAAGCTATGTAGTTATTGTAATGATTCAGAAAAAAATAATTTAACCCATAATAGCATAATGTAGCAGTCAAAGGAAAACCAGAAGTAATCCCAGACTAAGAAACTAAGGCCCAGTGACTCAGGAATTTTCGCCTGAAAATGTTCCATACAAAACACAGTGTGAGCTCTTGGAGAAGATGAGGAAACAGGTCATGATAAATAATAGGGCACAGAGATGAGTGGGAGGTGATTGGTGGGATGCTGCAGGAATAGGGAGTTTATGTCCGGTTTTATGTAACATCATTTTAAATTACCCCCTTTGAGATCATTAAACAGGATGTTAATGAAATTAGCAGATGATGCAGATGAATACTGCAAACTCCATTGAAAAAAGAGAAGCAGGAAATAACAAGTCACCCTGACAAATGCAAGATCATACATCTGGAAAACAATAACTCAAAATGAAAATTATTTTTTCCTCTGTGGTGGGATGACTCTTAGCTACACCAGAGATGGTGGATGGCAGTTTGTATTTCTGTGTTTCCACTGATGAGACAGACAAAAATACGCACTTGGAGCTTTTGCCAAAAGGATTGCTCCTGACCGAGCAGCTTGAGTGACACCCAGGCTGGGAACACAGCATCTTCTGTCTCACAGCCACCAAGGAGACAAAAGTGGTTGGGATGGTTCTTATCTGAAAATCAGCTTGGTAAATACAGCGTAGAGGGGTCTTCTTTTGAGAGCACCAGATGCTGATGTAGTGTGCTATGAGTTAGAAGTGCTCCTTTCTATTTTCAGTCTTGAAAACTTAGCCAACTCTCAGAATCAAATTCTCATCTCCTATCAGCTTTAAAAATTTGCTTTCTCTCTCCTGTTTGTAATTGCAGCTCTTTGCATTCTTAAAATCCTAGAGTTTTCAAGGAAAGTTGCAGGAAGATAGGAGACTTTTTATCTTTCTCTAGTTTGGAAATTTTCAAATTTCAGAAAGCAATTCTGCTGATCCCTTCCCAGTCATGCTCTTATCCATATGGTTGTGCTTCATGTGCTTTTTTTTAGAGCTTCTTGAGAATGTGGAATTGTTGGGACATTTTTCCCTTGTGAAAACAGTCTTTAAACATTTTGGGATTTGGTTCCCCATCCCCACATGTAAACAGTACATAGATAGTTCAATGAGATGTATGTCAAGGAAGTAAGATAATGAAAAAATAAGCCTAATATTTTACTTGCTAGCCCATTATAAATTGTCCACATGACGTAAGGTGGAAAATACTTTCTGGTTTGTTAATTTACTAAACAGCCCATGTTTAGCTTCCAGATCCGTGATCCTTGTAACATCTAGTGTTTGGACAGTGCCAGCTCAGCAGGCTGCTGATTCAGAGGAAGCTCTTCCTCATCCTGCATCATAGTAGTGGGATCACTACTGATGACTACCACAAAGCAGATAAACCTTGAATGCTAAGAATTGCCTAGAAAATTATTCTTAAAGGAATGTTCTGTGTTACACTGACAAAAAAATATGTGACAAAACCTAATGGTTCAAACTATAATCTTCTTGAAGATTAACAGATCACATGCTGAAGTTACTGATAATCAGCTTTGTCTTTAATGTGGCAACTATTTGTATGCACATGTATGCATGCATATATTGGTTTTTGTATTGATGAGGACATTCTGTATAGGGAATTATGCCCAAGAAATAACATGCTATGTATCTCAAGTGGTGCATTAACTCTGTGGATGAGTAGTTTGGAACTAAGAGGAAGCTTTAGCTCTGGAAATAAGTATCATAGTGAAATTATTTTTTCTGTTTCTTTAACAACTTGCTTTACTGTCCAGTGTACTTTCCTACTCTGGCCAGAGCTTAAACAGTTCTGTAAGAGAAGTTTAAGTGTTTTTCTTTTTTTTGGGGGGAAAGTAACTTCACTGAATTCTAGAAAACATCCCCACTTCCCACCTTTCCTTTTTGCTGTGTTACAAGAATCCTTCAAGTTCAGGCTTCTATTCTGTTAGGTGCTTCTCAAACTTATGATCAGAGAAGGTACCATCTGCTCTAAGAATCTAAATAGGAAGACTAACTATTACTGAAGGATGGAAGAAGCAGAAATGCCAGATGAGGAGACTTAATCAAAGTCAGATTGGTTGCAGGTTTAGGAATACAGTTTAGCTGTTTCAGTGTCCCTGTGGTGCTTTTTACCAGGATCTCTCTGCTGTGGGGAAGTCTGTAAGACATCTTTTCAAAACAGGGAAATACTCTTTATCTTGTGGTTGTAATCTAACTTCTGTGGGTTTGTGCCTGTAACTGAGTTACAAACAGTGCTGTGTAACTACATCAGCAGCCATTTGGTTGTCATGAGAAACTGAATTCTTCAGATTTTGGACACATCACACTGGCAATTCAGGTTGAAATGGCTCCTTTGGAAATATACTTGGACTGACACATTGCTTAATTCTGTGTTGTGTTTATCTGGCTTCACTCTGCTCCTTAACTCACTCTTCCTTGTGTGCTGTTCTCTGCACACAGCTGAGTAACATTTCACTTCCTTCGGGAAGCAAGGATGCTACGTTGGCTCTCTGCAGCCCAGGCTCAGTGTTGATGATGTTTATTACTGAATCACCCTACCCTGCTTGGGAGCCAGAGTGTTTTTAATTAAAAATGATTGGAATCTCAAATGTAGGGCACTCTGCCTGCAGGAATGATCTGACAGTCCTGGGCAGAATCAAACCTTGCTGTTTTGCTTAGGCTGTTTATAACAGCTTAGACAAACAGACAAGACCCAGCAGGACAGCTAGACTGTCTTTCTTGTCCCAAGGCACGATCAGCATTCCTGTTTGCTTCACTTAGCATTCCTGCACAGTTGGGCTTTGGTTTAATTTTTAGTCTGTTGATTAAATGTGATATTTTTACAGGGAATTTTACAGTCATTTTTTACCACATTGAGATTTTTTAGCTTTAATTACCACAGTATCATTAGACATAGAGTTGATACTTGGGGGGAGGGGAAGGTGAGTGAAGCTGTGCACAGCAAGTTGCTCTCAGCAGCACAAACATTCAGCTCCCAACATCAACATGGTTTGTTTGACTCCAATGGAAAATACTGTGCCAGTAGCACAGGGCGAACTGGAGTTGAAGACCCAGCACCTCTGCTAATGGAAATGAGTGCTAAGGAGCTGCCATTACTTAGGCCAGCAGAGGATGTTGTCTTGGGCTTTAGCATGTTTGTTTTTCCAGAAGCTGTCACAAGGACACTAGTTTTGTTTTAATTAGACAGAAAGCTGTGCCAGAGTTCTGTCTGCAAAGCATAGCACTACAAAGTGGAAGAAGTCAGTCTGTGCCAGCAAAATGTGAGCATATCTCTGAGGTGAGCTAGTTGATTACACAAGGGATGGGGACCAGCTGCCAGCTCTCCTGGCTGGAGAACAGCTTTGGACAGCAGCAAGGGAGAGTGTGCTGAGGAAGAAAGTCAAATGTCTAGTATGGGGATGGAAGGAGGATTAGCAGAACTGTTGTTTTGAGGATCATAACAAATGAGACGGCTTTTACATGTAAGCTCCCTCTGCATGCTCCATAGTTAAGTGCCTTGGTACAAGCATGTAGGTTGACTTGTATCTTTTCTCTTCTGTAGTATCAAAGAAATCCATCACCCTCTTTTCAATAATTGTCTACAGGCATGAGAACTTCTGAGAAATTAGCTATTAGAAGTTCTGACATTTAGGGCGTTAAGACATTTAGATGAACAACATGATAGAAATAGGAAAGTTTTTAAAGCTACAGTTCTCATTGCTAGAGCATAGCTATGTAAAAATATCAGACAAAAAGCTGAAGAAAGGTAAATTGGATCAAATAAGATTGCTGGATTGGTTTTGTATGTGGCACAATCTGTGGATCCTGTATGTACAGTGTGCATAACCTGCAGCTGACCTGGAAGCTGTGCACAGTCCCAGGTGCCAATTGCACATGGGATCCCTGCAAGGAAAGCCCTACTTGCTTTCTTCTTTTTCAAGAGTGGAACACTCATTTGAGGGATTTCCAATGCTACTGCTAGCACATCTAAACTACCACATTTAATTTGCATCTGGAGTTTGTACCTATAAATGGCATCAAATATGCATGTGTCTTCTGTTAATTAATTGCAGGGAATAGGGATTGCAGAATCTGTTGTAGCACACAGCAGAAAGAAGTCCTTGCCCCAGAATATTTCTTGTTTAAGAAGTATTTTCATTGATATTTTGTAAAACTACAAGAAACAGCTATTTTTAGCAAACAAGGTGCCTTGCTTGTGCATGTGTGTGTCCAGTGCTTGACTTGATGCTTGCACCACATTACTGTTTTCTTAGGGCTGTTCTTATTGATAGTCATTATAAAATCCTGAGGTCCTTTGCTGTATATTAGTGCCTTGAGCACCATTAAACCTATGATGAACAGCTAATGATGTGTAAGGCCATCAGAGGCAGCAGAAGCCTTGAACATGTTTTGAAGAGAGGGCTTGCTTAAGGGAAAATAATACCTTGAGGTTTGTATAAGGCAATAAATTTTAAACCAGAAAAATAAAATAACCTTGGAAAAAGCATCTGGATATTAGTTATTCAGAGCTCATAACACACCGTGTTACTATATGCAGCTCACTCAGTAGCTAAAATTAGGTGATTATGTAAGACGACCACAGCGTACATCTGAATAGCTACTGTATTGAGTTAATGATGTCACTCATATTTATTGAGTCTTTAGCTATTCTATGGCTTGGCTGGAGAGGGATGCAGATTGAATTCAGGAGTCATGAAATCATAGCCAAGTTAAACTTTAGTGAAGTAAACACTACAGAGCTTTTACAAAACAACTCCCAACAAAAGGTCTCCCATTGTGCCTCCCAGGTGACCTTGCCACCAGCTGTTATTCCCTGTAAACCCTCAGGAAAGCATGCTTGTAACTTTTAAACTAATGGCAAGAGATGCTAAACTAATGTTGCAGTGAATCTACCAGTTTACAATTGGTTTGAAAAGATCAGAGGAACTACTGATTGTAGTATTTTGATTGTTGATTATGAAATTGGTTATGTTTGTATTGCGGTCCTATCACTAAGACAATTTATGAACTCTGTACTGCATAGACTAGTGATGTGTATAAATAAATATATGCCAAATATAAAGTGAGAATTAAATTTTATCCACACATAGTGATATTCCTTATCTTTCACATTAGATACCATCAAAATCCATATTGAATGTCCATCATATTTTTCATAAAAGTGGTTTATTTCCTCACCTAAATTACATGCTGTAGATTTTTCCCACATGACAGTGGTATATATGCCATACATTTTTTCCATCTAGTTGCTGAGCCTTTTTCTGGGTAGTTTACAATTTTATATAAGAGAAGACTGAGGAACATCAATTAAAGGTGTGGATGAGGAAACAGTGAGGTTGGTTTTCTCAAATGTTGTATGGTTAAGCAGCTGACTCATGTCAACAGTTACTCGCTGTCCTGGCTCTGGTACCTTCATTTGGAATATCCCTGTTTAGATGAGCTTTTGGGCTTCTCAGTGGATTTTCTCATCCAATGGGCTTGAATGCTGGTATCACAGGACCTGGCAGATAAAATCTCTATAAGGAAGAAAACTGGAAATAAATGAAAGCCTGTTTATTTCTCAGAAGGTGCCCAGACTGCAGTCCACAGAGCTTTAGAATGCCAGAAGTAATTCTTCTGGAGATAACTTGGTGATGAGTGACAAGGGTCCATGCTGAGAGCAGGGTGTTGAGGGTGGCCATGGTTTGCAGTCCTGGCAGTGAACATGTGAGCACCTGTGATGGCCAAAGGCAGAGGTCTGCTCTTCCAGAGCAGATAGAAAAATCTGCTTTTTGAAACTTGCTCTTTCCATAGATATCTACTCCCTTCTTTAAAGTAACTGTTCCTACGTGTTTCCTATCAGGGGTCCCCTAGGCCCCCACACCCTGTTTTCACTCCCTTCTTTTAATCCAGAAAGATGCCTGCTTTGCAAAAGTTTGCCTGGCATTGTACTGTACCCATTTGTTTGCAATGTATGAGAAGCATTTTTCATTTTCTCCGAATTATTGTTGCCAGATACCATGTGTACACGCATTGCAGGTCATCTTGCAGAGGGAGCTGGCAAATCTGCAAAGCTGATGTGCACAGCTTCAGCAACTGAAATGAGTTCCCCTCAGGCAGACCGCAGCTGAGGTCAGGAAATGCACATTTATTGCTTTCTGTAAGATTTAAAAAAGAGGGTTTTCTTCAGCTGGATTGAAATAGTGATACTGCTGCCTGGCCTCCCAACTCCAAGCACCTTTCTACTTTCTCACTGCATTCTCATCTGTCCTACTTGATGAGCAGTTCCAGCAATTACTGGCAGCACAGGCAGTCTAAAGTAAGAGTTAGGCTTTTGGGGAACACTTAGAAAGCACATGGGTGATGGGATTAAAACTGTGCAACACTGTATCAGGACTCTTTTTTTTTCATGTGATTTTGCTCCTCTTAAACTGAAGATGTGAAAGTCATCGATATCTTCTGTTGTCTTGAGAAGGATGGTTCTGCAGTGGTTAGCTGTCAGAAAGTAATGGGCTTTTTTTCTGGTTTGTTTTTTTTTTCACCATGTCCCAGAAAGTGTGAATA
>JAAGNO010031253.1:63340-78735 GCA_033439905.1 Ceryle rudis
GTTGTTCAGCCTGCAGAAAAGAAGGCTCTGGGGAGACGTTATAGCAGCCTTACAGTACCTAAAGGTAGCCTACAGGAAAGGTGGGGAGAGACTCTTTATCAGGGGCTATAGTGTTAGGATGAGGGGTAATGGCTTCATACTGAAATAGGGTATAAGTAGTTTCAATATTAGGAAGAAGTTCTTCACTGTGAGGGCGGTGAAACACTGGTACAGGTTGCCCAGAGAAGTTGTGTATACCCCATCCCTGGAAGTGTTCAAGGTCAGGTTGGATAGAGCTTTGAGTGATGTGGTCTAGTGGGAGGTGTCCCTGCCTATGGCACAGGGGTTGGAACTAGGTGATTTTTAAGGTTCCTTCTAATCCAAATCGTCTATGATTCTATGATTCCGTGAAATGGAGGTTTAGTGCCAGTAGAGAAACGCTTGCATTGCACAGAATTAAATTGCCCTAGAGCACAGGGGAGCCGAAAATAATGAATTCAGAGAGGATGTTGGGTGCCTTCCCAGGGAGACAGACCTGCCAAGGGCTGTTGGACACTGATAAAACATCTGGCTCATAAAGTTCCTGAACTGCAACTTGTTGGAGCTTGGGTGGGGTTTCCAGGGAAAATACCACTCCTGGTTTGTCTTTTTATTCTACTTTCCTTTTCTAGCTGAGGTCCGCTGACAGAGTATTGGGAGATCTTCATTCTTGCTCTGGCTGTGCAGCCATTCTCACACCCAGAGGACCTGCCTAGTCCTGTGAGAATGGGGCCTGCATCTTTTAAAATTCAATTATCCAAAGTTGACCTCTAAGCTGTGCGTCTATTTAAACAAAATTTTTCATCTTCAGATTACAACTGCTATTAAAAATAATACAATATGCTAACAAGGAGTACCTGTTGACCTCTGTTTGTATCTCAGAGGGGAATGATTTTAACCTGAAATAAGGGAATACCTGTCATGCTTACAGCATCTGTGATGCCAGAGATTAATGTGGGAGTGATAAGACTGTCAAGGAAGAGAAAGCTGTGGGAGAGCGCTGATGGAGAGGGAGAAGAGGGAATTAGCAACATGGTAAGAAGACAGTGAAATGTCTTGAAGCTTTCAGGATATATGAAATGTGAAATAGGTAAGATAATTTGAAACAGTAAGACTATGGGGATTGTACAATGATACAGTTTTCATATTTGTATGTGAAAATTGCCAAGAAAATCAACAAGTTGATATACTTGTTTAGACTCCTGTGAAACTGGAGTAACTCCACAACAGTCAATGGAGTAGCTCTGGTGAGGACATTGGTGGCCCTAGACCTGTTAGAACCACTTGGGGACAAGGAGGGCAACTCTGGGCCAGGGACTAATGTTTGTATCTTCCATGGGGTGACAGAGAATGAAGAGTTCCTCATCCAGTGTGCTGGCAGACAGGAAACCAAAGGTCAGGCACAGTGCAAAGAAACATGCATCTGCAGCCCAGGGCTGGAACTGCGGTCAAAAACCTGGAGAAGTTACCCACAAAAGTTCAGCCTTCTGGGTAATTATGGCAAGCCTTTGCATCCTTCAAGAGCCCATTGTGTTCTTTTTCCTTTCTTCAGCTGCAAAGCAGAAAGGTTTCCACACTTGTAACTTTGGGGAAAGTGACCAAAATGCTGCTGTTTCAAAGTGAAAAAGCCAATGGTGAGTGAAGATGTTTTGGTGCTGACCTCAAGTACTGGTGCTTGGTGCGAGCCCAAGAAAACTTCCCGGCATCAGGCTGAGTTGAGAACTGTGTTTCTCTCAATAGCGGCTGCTGCAACTCGTCTGAAAGCCATTGGGATTACTACTGGCTAGAATTTATGGTTTGTTTAGCTATTTTAATTCACCCATGAATATACCTACTATTTGGTTGATTGTAATGTTAGTAGTTCAGTCCTGTAATGTTTGCTATAGAAAATCTTCACTTTAAGCCAGTGGGAAATTTTGATAGGGTGAGGAGTGCAGGCCTGGCCACAGCTTCTTCTTTTTTCTTTTTCATTGCAACACAATTAACCTTTTCATTAGAAGAGCTGTGTTCCAAATAAGCAAACTTCTCAATGTGTATTACTGAACCATTTCAAGCTGTCTCTTGCTTTGGAACAAAATATCTTTGTTCCAGCCATGCATGACATTTGAAGACCTATTTATACAATGTGTCAGCTCCATTTGTTTTCTTCATCCTGATATTTTCTTCTGTATTTTTGGTTAGCCATCCAGATTGCAAGGAGAAAGACTGCTGCTAGTTTCCTCCTGCGCTGTACCACAAGGCACTGTCTGTGTTTGGACTTTCTCCCCTTTTGCAGGCAGATGTGAAACAACCCAAAATCAAACACATTTTTGCCTACTTCAGCCTCTCTGTGCTGAGACTAGCACCACCAGACAGCTGTGGAATCGAGTGCACAAAGACCTGCCTCGATGCAATCCTGTGTAATGTGCTCTAGGCAAACCTGCTTTGGGGTGGGGGGAGATGGGGGTGGACTAGATGAACTCTAGAAGTCCCTTCCAGCTTCAACGATTCTGATTCTGTGGGAGCTTGCAGAAGAACCTGGTATTATTACAACTTCTCTGTTGATGCCCTGACTGTAGACAACACTGCCAGTGGGATGTGCAAGGCTGCAGTCCCTTCTGCTGGAGGGGCCTCTTTGAAGGGCAGATTTCTGAGCTGCATCACTAAATATGCCCTCCTGCAAAATGCCTGCTTTTTCCTCAGTTGTTCATAATTTTTCCCAAGTCTCTAATCAGCCCTTCTTCTCTGACAGCACAATACTAACTGATGCAACAAAAAAAAAAAATGTAAAAATAAAATAAAATAAATCCTTATCAGGATGTCAAGTAATAAACCTTAATGTCCTCCTGGTTTTAGTATTGAGTAAATGTAAATTATTATGTGGTTTGGTCCATCCTCTCCCTTGTAAATAGTTTATCTAACTTGGGAAACATCCTCTTGAAGAGGTCCAGGGTAGTGCTGTCTCTGCTACTCAAGCAGTAACATAATGTCTGTCCAGTACTGACACTATTTAGTGACAAATGAAAGCTTTTTAAAGTCTTTTACACAACCAGCTGAAGGTTTCAAGCAGCTTTAATGCATGCAGGATGCCAGGGAAATATGGCAATACTCACTTTTAACCAGAAAATGAGACTGAAGGTGCCATCCCAGCTGTGGTGAGCCTGGGCTGCCCTGGCAAAACCTGTCTGTTCTCTGCAATATTACCCTCACCCGGAAGGGTGAGGGAAGGAGAGTAAAACAGCTCCAAGCAAGAAAACATACTTCTGACCACTATTATGTGGCCCACTTGAAGCCTTTTATAAGATCAAGCAAGACTTCAGTGTTGGCCTTGTGTTTCCTCATCCACATAAGTGGAGACAGAAGGTTTAGGCTATAAAATCAGAGATTGACCTTCAGAGCACCTCACAGTTGTGTTTTACATAGACACTCCCTCCAGCTCTTGGGAAAGAGCACGATCTCTGCTGAACACGAAGGTGCAGGTCATTTTCATGCTGAACACTTTGCTGTGTGCTATATTCAACCAGACAGCAATCATCAGCCTTTGTGTACGGTGGATGGACGTCTGCTGCAAGGAGCGGAGGTGGTGGCATGCGAGAAGGAATGCCTTCAATACTGTCTGCTTCAAAAGCAGCACTTGTAAGCCTTGCTTTGCATTCCAGCGGCTGGGCTAGATCTGCGTGCATGGCCTCACTTGGCAGAAATCAAACTAAGGCATCCATATGCTGTACATTAAATGGGAGAGTGTTTGATCTCCTGCTCACTGGCTCACTGCTCTGATGCTCCCTCTTCCTCTCTGTAGCAGTTTTGAGGAGAGCCCAGTATCAAAACCTGTAAGTTTGCACGTGTTTATTTGCTCTGTGATGGGAACTGCAGCACTTAACACAAAACAGTTGAGAAAATGTTGCTGGCAGCAGCCACAAAACCTGCCCTCATCTTTTCCATGATGGCATCGGTGAAGAAAATCCCTCAAAGTTGTTATTTTCCTATTTAGAGACAAAAGGAAAAGGACTGCCGAAGTGGATGGAATTTAGTCCAACTGATCTAACGCCTGGGTTCACAAAGCAAAATGCAAATCCCTTCTACATTCAGGAATTGTGGCCGTGCATAGCCAAGGCCACCACAAATCCACTGCAGCCTCACATGGTCAAGGGACAGCTTGAGTACCACCAGGCCTCAAGCCTGCCACTGGGTTGATTACTGTGTTTCTGCTTCCCATGCATTTTTGAGTCATTCATTGCAGTAGTCCATGAACGTTACATTCTGCTGAGAAGCAACATACATTCTGATCCACATTAAAGACACTGGTGAGGGAGGAAAGCTCCACTGCACAGAGGACTTGATGGCTCTTCAGCATGGCCCCATGTGGGTTGGGAACTGTAACCTGGAAGACGTACAATGGGGAAGAAGCACAAGCAATAACCAGGAAACAATAGAAATGAGTTTTATTTTGTAAAAAGTTATAAAATGAATATTGTACAAAAATAAAGTCTGTAGAGAACTTTGGTTGATTAACACAAATGACTGAGACATAAATCGCCAGTGAAGTAAAAAACTCCAGAGAAGCACACTCCTGTCTTCAATAAGGTCTAAAAAAATAATTAAAAAAAAAAATCACAAACTTTACCCTTTTGTATTTTGAACATTATGATTTGCTTTAGTTGCAGCCTCTTCAAGCTGCACAGAAAATGCTTTGGAAAGAGTTTTCAGCAACTGGGCCAAGTGAAAAACACACCTCTGAGTACTGCTGCTGGTTAGCTGCCCAGCAGCACTGATGACCCTCAGCTTAGCAGGCTTTTACTGCCCAAACCATGCTGCTGCTGCTGGTGGTATCAGCTGTACCACCCCTCCCCAGCATGGAGGGTAAGATGTCCCTTGTGGCAGAGAGAGAACAGTCCCTGCAGGTAGTCTTTGGGACT
Organism: Ceryle rudis; assembly: GCA_033439905.1. Classification (NCBI taxonomy): domain Eukaryota; kingdom Metazoa; phylum Chordata; class Aves; order Coraciiformes; family Cerylidae; genus Ceryle; species Ceryle rudis. The sequence continues at coordinate 68,254 of JAAGNO010031253.1, forward strand.
GCCCACCATCTGCCCAGGAAAGCAGTGGAGGTCAGGGATGCATTACATTTTGTGCACCTTATATGTCTTTCTATGCCTGTTCTAGACTTTTTTGACCTCTAGACCTTCCTTCTGTGATGCCCCAAAAGGCCCAGGGCAAAATGAGTATGGAGAGCCATTGAATGCATGAGGTAAAAGGTCAGACCATCATTTTTTGGTTTTCAGTAGGGATTTTTTATCTTCATGTTGTTTTTGTGGGAGTTAATGCTTCACTGGTTGTCAAGTATGTCTAGTGTCCTGCACTGTTGTTCCTTCAGGAAAAAGGTCTCCAGAATGAGAGCTTGTGTTAACAGTCAGGTATGAACGCCTTTGCTGTACAACCTCCCTCATTCTAATGAAACTCAGGCTGTTCTGCTGTGTGGGTACAATCCTGTAATGTTGCAGCAAATTATACAAAACACTTTGGTTATTTAACACAACTGTTTACTTACAGGCTATATTAAATCCAGGGCTAACTAGTAAGAGGAATCTAACCTCTTTTATGTGGAAATACAGAAGGAAAAGCTTAAATAAATATAACAAGAAATTATAAGGCTAAATGTGATTATTTTCCATTTGTCAATAGTTATATGAAGTCAGTTGGCAAAAAGTGTGAGAAAAAAAAAAACATGACTACATTTAAAATATGACTAGAATTAATTTTTATAACAAATTGCTAACGTTTAGCCAAGTCCTACTATGCTCACCCATCCAGAGCCATTGCTGCTCCTGCACATGTGTGACTGCAGTAAATTTCAAAAGTTTAGTGAACAGGAGGAAGGGCTACAGGCTTTGGCACTACATTTTGTGAACACAGTCATAATTTTGTTTAGAAGAAAAAAAGGTAAAGTAAGTGATTTTTTGCATTCAAGTTAACACTTTCAATTAAAAGCATGGACTGTCATTCCCAACTTCATTGTCTCTTTATCTTCCAAGCACCTTTAAATTTGGCACCTTTGAAAAGAAACTTTAATAAATAAGGAAAGGAGACTTATTACTGAATTGTAATAAATAACAATAATTTAATCTCAATAAATATCTTCTGTATATGTCTCTGAACGGATGCATTGCATCAAGTAGTCTCTGCTCAGTCACAATGACCAGATAGAAATGTAGTTACGCAAATGATGTCAGTCCTTTGTAAACCTAACAAAATACATTTATGTAGACTGGGCTTGTTATTTCTCTTACTATACTAGGAAGAAGTGCTTAAAAACTCAACTTGCTTTTTTTACAGGTAGCATAAGAATGAAATCCTACACTTGTTTGAAGAAACATGAGATAGAAATAAGCAAATTTAACCAGTAAGTGGAACTGGTTTACTTCATATTGATACTGGGTCTAAAGAACATGAGCCTGAGAATTTTTGCATTTGCCCAGTACCATCTTTCTTACAACGTTAATCTTATTATAGCTTAGAAATTGTCCTAAGTGCTTAGGAACCACCCTTCAATGAGCAGTAAATATGTCTTTCAGTAAAGCTGAGGGCATGGGGGATGAGTAAGGTACTCCTAAGCTACTTCCCAGCTAAGCTTCTTTGCACAGATGGTGTAAGTACAACACAGTGTAGTATGGCAGGGTTGTGTTTTTAAGCACATTCCTCATGGATCTGAGTCTCACTGACGGTGGACTGTGTCAAAAGGGAAAGGGAGTGCGCACACCATCCAGCCGTCGACATCTCCACCTGAGCTTTTATTTACTTTCATGTAGCACATCAAAAACCTCCATCCCCCCTGACCACCCCGTGATCCCCCTGGTCTCTCATGACACCTTGTTTTGCGTTCTTGGTCCTTTTTTTTCTTCATTCTGAGCAGACATATCCCCAGGAACCTTGGTCCCTCTCCTTGCAGCGTAGCAGGAATGCAAAACTGGCGCTGCCACTGGTGGGCAGCTGTCAGACGCATCCACACCTTTTTGCGGAATGTTTTTTTAGTATGTGGTAAACCAAGTTATCATCCAGAAAGGACAGGTCATCATCAAAGGCTGTGGGTCTGCAACAAGCTTGCCTCACTTTGTCAGTGACAAGTTTTTTCTTTCTAGTTAAGTTTTTTAAAATTTTGTCATAGGTAGTCTCGGCTGCATCACAAGATCCACTGCAATACCGGAAAATTAGCTCTTCTTTGGTTTCATATCCCAAGTCCAAGTCAGTCACATTTAAATGTATTTCTGTTAAAACACATCCCCGATTTTTGCCCTTTTGATTCCTCCTTCCCTTTCTGCTGGAATTCTCTATGTTCATGGCTATGTTTTGACGGTTTCTCTCCCGCCTAGAAAAAATAGGAGTCTGTTTATCCGGTGACCTCCTCAGTCTCTTAATAGTGGCTTGAATAAAGTCCACAACCTCATCAAACTGATCTGGATAATCGTCTGGCATATTAGCTGTTTGGGAAAAAGAGAAAAGGTTTTGTCACGCATTAGTCGTCATTGTTTATCCATTTGTGGCTCAAAAGCATTAGACATCTGCTTGCAGAGCAGAGAGTGCGGGATCATCATAGTAACTCATTTGGGGAAAAATAAATGCAATGTATGTTTCTCTGTAGATGTCTGCTGATGCTTGGTAGCACTCCAGTGCATCTTTCAGTATTGAATGAGCCCTGTTAAAATCAAGGGAACGTGAAGCATGTCATGATATGAATATTAATTAATATGTGGATGAAGCTACTGTAGAGAGGTTATAGAGGCTCCTCCCAGCAAAGCAGCAAAAGAAAGGTTGAGGTTTCTTTAAAGCAATTTTGTGATTATAATTGTTAATTGTCTCTTCACACCAGCAGTGGTTAGTATTGCCAAGGCCATGTACTGATAAGGTTTTGGGGAATGACAGAAAGAGGAATTTCCTGCTGTACCAGGCTGAGCTATTATTCCTGTCTGAATGCCTGGTTTATTTTACTGCTTCTAGAGGATAATTATTATCAGGGCTTTTGAAAAATATCTCATGGATGTATTTTGTATCACAAGATGCTGAGTAGACTGAGTAGAAATAGGTCAGAATAGAAGTATTTGTTTAATTTTCAAGGGAAAAGTTCTTAGTGCATTTTATTTTTACGAAGTTACAATACCTATTTCATTTTTCACTTGATATATCCTCTATTGGTGATAAATTACTCAAATAAAGTAAATGCTGAAGTCAATGAAATGTTTTGATACTAGCAGAATGAACCTTTTCATAGAGGGTGAAATTGGTGGTGTTCTGAAATGTTATCAGTTATTAGCTTTTCAGCATGGTTTGGAAAAAAATTACATTTTGAAATCTTTAAACTTTCCATGGACTAAATCCCTCAATGTGATCTGCTTTAGTGAACACAATGATTTATGGAGGGTCAGGCTGTCGGAAGCTTCTGTGTAGGTGCCCTTATGTTGTATTATTAATGACTGTCACTTAAACCCATAAACTATATTGCAGTATTGGGATTTTTTTTTTCCTCTCATTTATTTTGCCAAAAATCAAGACTTGAGGACTCACTTCTTTTTCAGTAAGCCCTAAGAGGATGCTTTTTTCTGTACTTAACTCCTAAGTGCCCACCCATGTAACAGACAGTGTCATGCACCTGGCCCTGCATGTATGGTAACTCCATCTCCAGAAAGACCTCTACAGATATTCCATAAACTGCAAACACTGGAAAAGGTGATACCCAATGCAGTGCACCTTGCCAGGGGTTGGTACCTCCACTGAGCCAAAAAGGCTTTCACTGGGTCAGGTGCTGAGATAGGAACAACTCCTTAGGTAAACAGTACCACATTTCCCTAATGAGCACTGGAGCAGACAGGAGCCCTGGTGGGAGATCAGGAAACACATGTACTCAGCCCACACACTGTGGCATGGACTCCATTAGCAGAAGAGAAGACATGAGGCTGCCTCCCATTACCTAGTGAGGGTGAACCTTCATGTCCTCAACAGAAGCACCAAATAGAGAGGAAATGGGGCAGCAGAATCTTAATTATGTTAGTGCAAAAATCTGCTGAAATACAATGCATCTGCACATAAGAGGAACATGGACTCCTGCCCCAAAGCAGCCATATCCTAGAGGCCCCCTCCATGACAGAACAGTGATGGATCAAAAGTATACATTTTTTAATGGATGGTTCCAGCAAAATAGTATAGACTGGAATGAGTAATGATGGCAAGCAATCTCGTAACTTCAGGTAAGGAGGGTGGAACATAGGATCCTATAATCTGTAGAGTCTGGGACTGGGAAAAGTGAATTACACTTTGTTTACAGATATCCATTCCAAAGGCAACAATCTCACAGATCAGTGACTGACAAAAGACATGAAGAACAGATAGCTGCTATCCATACAGCTATATTGGATCTGAACAAGGCATGACTCTGCACTAAACCCCATATTCCTGTGACACCAGTGGTTAGTGCACTCTATTACCTTTGTAGCAGGTACCAAAATACCCACTATGAACCATACCTACTGGAGCAGGGTAGCTTGGATAGATGTGTCCACTGCATGAAGCACCCAGCTCTGTTTCAGGACAGTTTAGTCTGCCTACAACATATGAATACTGCTCTGCTGAGCAAGGTCCAGGTCAAGGTGATGGGTGGACTACATTCCTTGAAAGCAAGAAGAAGCAGACACATTGCTAGACTCCGTCAAGCAAGATGACCTACATGAAGCTCACATAGCCCTCATTACTGAAGTACAGGCTTGGCCCTGGCACTGATACAGATGGAGAGGGGTTTGGCAGGAGGCACTTGTTGCTGTAAGACTGGGTGGTTTCTAGATTTCTTGTACAGCAGCTAGGTTCCTCAGCTTATAACCCAGTAAGGGAAGGATGTGGCCCTGAAGAGATGACTCTAGCTGTGCCGTTCTCCACTCACCTTCAAATTGCCCCTCTCATACTACTGTGACTACCCCAACCTACAACTCACATAGTCCTGTCTCAACCCTTGTAACAACAGTATGATGCAATGAGATGTTGGCTATGGAGACTGAAATAAGGGAAGAATACTAGGGTTTAACAAAATATGTACCATGGTCAAATATCAGGAAGGGAATAGGAGATTGCCACAGGGAAATCCATCCTATAGGCAGAGATTCTTGTCTGCAACCTGCAGCCTCATACTTATCCCAAGCCTGGTACACTGATAAGTATGAGGCTGAAGGATGCAGACAGTGCAGTGAGGGGAGTAAATGTGCCCTGCCTAAGAAGGGAGAAACAAAATTGTGGATTACCTGAAGAGTTAACAACCCAATTAGGCACATAATTTTTAAAATGCTTGCAATTCAGGTGCAGAAATATCACCTGTGCCTGCGACAGTGCAATAGGTAGGACCCTATTCTGGTTAGATATGAATCACTTATAGCATTCAAGCACTCTCCTGTCCAAGCCAATACAAGTATGCCTGAGAGGGTAAATAAAGAGGGGGGAAAGGCCCATATTGTGGACTGTGACCCTGACTAGAGCCCGTGCTGACATCCATTGTGGTTCATGCATGATCATTACCCAAAATATACCAAGGGAGCTAACGTTGCTGAGAAGCTTCTGTGCTGCTAGAGGAGTGTAATGTTCAAGATGGAGGCAACACAGCATAGAAGAGCCCTTTGCAACACTGGTAACACAGGCATGGGGTGTCAACATTGCAGAAGGTGGAAGCAGCAGAGCAAAAAGCAGATGAAGTAATCAAGCCAACAGCATATGCAACCAGAGAAGCCCTACCTACACACACGGACTTGCTGCAACCAGAAAATGGGGTAACTGGTTGCATGATCGATCCCGTTAATCTCACTGGGTCTCTAACACAAATCATGCAAGTTCTCCAAGATGTAACCTAGGATGAGATGTGTGTGTCTGATGTGTCTCATGGAGCTGTGGATCCCTGCTCAGCTCACACCCTGTTGCAATATCAGGCCACTTGAGAAACTCACTGGGCGTGATGACATCACTATGCATGACATGAATACGAGTTTTCTGTCTCCAGGGTGTACTTTCCCTTCAGCCTAAAGAACTGGAAAATATTCCAAGTAGGTATCCAAATGTATGAAGAGACTTCTGCAGTGATCCCCAGTGTTTGGAGATTACTTCACTGGAGGAGACATAAAGCACAAGGGTGATATTAGGGAATTGGTAGGAACGGTGGACATTGAGTCCCCATCAAGAAACTGTATTGGAGCTATTTGCCCTGGTCAGTGTCTGCCCACCTACAACCACAAATGCTGATACACACACCACAGGTATACCACATTAACACAACGGCAGCAGCAGCAATGGGCTACTCAGTAAGTCCTTGCAAGTTTCTCTAAGCAACAACACCCTCTGCCTGTGGAGCCCCAAACTGGTTATGATGCTAGTTATGAGCAACAATGCTCTTTTTGGCATCTTTCAACCAGACTGCAAATATACTGCAGGTTTCCTTCCATAATTTTGCAGTGTTCAAGGAACGCCTCCAATCCCTGCACCAGCCAGCCTGGTGGTATTTAGAGCTGGAATAGCTCTAAATTATTATACAATCCCACAAAGCCAAGTTTCAACACACAGTCAGCAGTGTGGGCCTGTGCTCCCAGTACTGCATCAAGTGCAGCAGGACCAAGCAACCACTGAATCATGGACCCAAGCAATGGGGCTTATACTGATGGGATATGGCTTGGAGCCAATTTTCTGCTGCTTAGGAAGCATAGTCATTGATGTGACTACAGACAGTCACTGGGAATGGCTCACATGGGTTTGATGGAAACTTTGAAAGCCAGGACTGAAGTGAGAGTGGACTCAGCAACCTATGCCAAAGTGCCAGTCGTGACTCAGCAGGGATACTCAGCTGTCAAATATGGGTGTGAAGCCTGAGAGAGCAAAACAAATTGCTGTGAAAAACTGCTGCAATAAGACCCTGGGCAACCAAGTGGAAATGCCAGCATGGACACCAGGCATGACAGGTTGAAACAAGGTAAGTGTTAAGGAAGCTACCACTAGACATCATACATGAATAAACGATAACCACTGACCAAGGACTAAAGACCATAAAAGGCTAATGGACAAAAGGGAAGGTGAAGACTGACAGCAGGATCATCCCATCCTGATGGGCACTCAGTAGCTGGTCTCCAAGGATGCTGAGACCTCCCTGTGCCACAGTCACCACATGCTGAACAGTTGTTTGGTCTCTTCACTAAGTGCTGCTGGGGGAGAAGGGGATGCTGAGCTGAGCTGTGTGGCCAGGGAACAACACTGGACTCTTAACAGGCTGCCTTGGCATCAGGTGCTGGTTTGTAACCTGAAGAAAGCCACTTGACTGAGGGGTACTTAGTTACCCCTCTGTCTCCAACACTGTTTAGAAAACATCTATAGTCTCAGAATGGAGGTCAACAGCCAGGCAGCTTTGGTTCTCTAATACTGTATGGCCTGTGCTGACTTGACTGTGCCACAGGACAGAGCTTTTCATGGGGATTTCACACCCCTGGGAGAAGCACACACTTCACACCCTTTCCTTTAACTTACACAGTTTATATGTGTGTATATGTGCATCATATTTACACATACACACATGCAAATATATCTAATTATACACACACATGGTTTTTTTCAAAACAGACTAGCTTACTGACAGTGTTTGCCTTCTGGTGGAAAAGCTGAGAGAACAAACACATGACAGATGCTTGTCACACTGTACAGAGTGCCAACAGAAAATGCTCAGACACTAAAGCAATAAAAGCAGTAATGATCTCTGAGCAGTAGTCCCTGGTCCCAGACTCCAGGATGTGAAGGAATTAGAATTTAAAGATCCAAACCCTCCTAGGATAGGACTAGATGGGATGGGACAGGATGAGACGGGATGGGATAATCTCAACAGCATGTACTCAGTGTAGTTTAGTGAAGCTTGGCTCACGCATACGATGCACCTCAAAGCAGGTGTTTCCCAAGGGAAAGGACCACATGTCCTGGAAGTATGAAATCATCCCTCAGGGAACACGAGGCTTCTGTGTATCTTGTTCACAGTGTGGGAAAAAGGCTCATAGATCCCTCTGGGTCAGTGTGATGTGCTGAGCCTCACCACTTGGACTATGGTGCCAGGAACACTCACAAGACTGGAACAAAGTCATAAGGTTTCATTTGGGGTTTATGTCATGTTTCTGAAAGCTGTTTCCTGACCATTCCACGCCCTGGGGAAAACCCTTGAAGTCGCACTGCATGGGCACGTGCACATGATTTTTCATCCCTTCTGCCTAGCACGCTCCCAGCAGGAGTGCAGGGCAGGCAGTAGTGCCAGCATCTGTGTCCTGCTTCCATTCATCTCACTCTCCTGCAGCTCCCTTCCACACTCCCTCCTTCATGCCAAGGACCGGACCACCCAGGCAGGAACAGGCAGATCTTATTCCTCTGGTGACAATCAAAGCATGAGCCTGCTTTCTATCACTGGAGTATCAACACTGGTAGGTATAGATACAGGGTATAGTTATAGGTATAGATATAGATAGGTATAGGGGTAGGCAGCCCAAGTGCCAGTCTGCCTCTGAGCACCTTCTCTATGTCCCATGTCCAGCTGAACCAGAGCTCTTGATTGCCAGGAGTTTCTCACATGACCAGAAAATGAATCAAAAAGCAAAGAAAGGTGAACTATCACAGGACTGGTGCACGTGGGAGTCTGGAAGAGTGACCAGGCTGGAGACAGAATTGGTGAACACCGGATGTTCAAAACTCCAGGAGTCAAATGAAAAAAACCAGAAATTAGACTCTCTTCAAATACTAACAAAAAACAAACAAACAAACAAACAAAACACCACAAAAAAGCAAACAAACAAACAAAAAACCACACACACAAAAAAAACACACAAAAAAACCCCCAAAACCAGAACAACAAACAATAACAAAATGCAGTAATATTTGCATCTTCTGCTTGCTCTTTGCAAGTTGTTTGCTTGCTTTCTTGAACCTTTAGGACACAGTCAGATTTGACCCAGCCTCTCAGGTTAGGAACATCCCCCTGGAATGCAAACTGAAATTCTCACTTCATTGCTTCTCTCTGGAACCTGAAGTTTTGACCCATCTACCCCCAAGCACAGTCCCTATCCCCTGGGCACTGCAAGAGCTGTCAGCACATACAGTGCAGAATCTGGCAGCCAAACACCCATGGTGCTCCCCACCAGACTCTCCTTAAAGCCAACCTGAAGCTTTGCTTTTGGCATGCAGGGAAATGTGCCTTCCCCTGGGCATCTCCACTACCGCAAATCCCCCAGACCTGTCTTTGCATTTCCAATTAATTAGAGACACCACGTGTCAGCAGGACCAGAATCTGACGCCTGCGCTTTTTAGAAGAATAAATTATACAGCATTCAGACAGACTTCTACACAAAATAGGTCTAAATGAGTATCCAAACCAAACTCATCACATTCTTAGGAAAACAGCCTCCATTAAGGAAAAATGGACAATTTATTTCTGTTTGTTCAAATATGATCACAATTACATTTTGAAAAACTATTCCTTTGATTTCACTAGCAACAGATTTATTTTAAAGCCAAATATTCCCCCGCAGTGGCAGTAACCCAGCATGGTAGAGCAGGAAACCCTCAGTTTGTACCTGACCACAAACTGATTTCAGTGGGAACAGATGGATCTTCAGCTTTTGGTAAAAAAAGATCCAGTTACTCATCTTGGTGCATCATTATGGATTTAAAAGGCTAACTACAGTTTCTTTTGACCATGCAGTCTATTATGGTTTACAAGAAAAGCTTAAATCCTACTAATTACAAGATAATAATTTACATAACTGGGGTTTCCTTTTTTTTTTTTTTTTTTAATCTCATAAAACATGTTTTAAGTTATTTGAAACTGTCTGTACTTTATAGAACAGTTTTCCATACTGATCTTGGGAAAGTGTAATCACATCACTGCAGCATCATTTGGTATTTCACATATCCTGAGTTAAAGTGATGTAATAGAAGTCACATAAGGTATACTAAAAGTAATAAAAATAGATTTTTTTGTTTACAGTGGAGCTTTTATGTATGCATTTGTGGCAGTGTATAGATACTACATCAAAATGTCAGGCCAAACATTTAATAAAATTACCAGGATATTTCACTTAAGCATAGCTGTCTTTCAATTAGAGAAATTCAGGCATTCAGATTTTAAGGAGTGTTTTCAAAATTCAAGGGGGTTAATCCAGCTCATTATAATGGCAAACAATATCCAGAAAACTCAGATCTACATCTGTGTTAGGATCAAATGTCTGTTTTTCAAAAACAATTCTAGTAGTTTAATCTGGGCCCTTCATTACTTAAATATTTTAATTTCCTTTACTTCTTGGTTATTTTTAATGTTTTCTCCAAAGTTATACTGACAAAGACATTTCTTCTTTGATCATTTGCTACTGGGAAATCGATAATTAATGAGTCTCTAACAGTGACCGCAACAAGTCATTCTCATTGTTTTGGTTGCTTATTAATTATTTTTCTATTAATTTGTTTTGTAGTAGTGTTTTCAGGTACTTGTTTTAGTGAGCATACCCTGTCCAAACACAGATTCTCTC
>JAAGNO010031254.1:10318-23374 GCA_033439905.1 Ceryle rudis
CATGGAGTTGTAGTGGAATCACATGATTAGGCGTGATGTTGTTAGTAGGGCGGCGATGGCTCCGAGGCTTGGTGATGGGTTGGGGTCTAGTATGTGGTGGGGGGTTGGTTGTTAAAAAAGGGGGGTAATTTTTTTTTGGTTCGCTCTGGGGGGGGGGGGGGGGGGGGGAAATGTTTTCGGTACCTTGAAGTGTCAGCTTTCCAGTCTGTATCCTTTTTTTCAGTGAAATTCAAGTGTGACGATTTGTGCTGCAGGCAGTGGGGGGTGGACGCCTGATTTCAAGGACAGAAAAGGTGGATTTGGGGTCTGAGACTGCAAGAGGGATTGTTTTGAGCATCATAACAATATAGCAGCTAATTTGAACTAAAAACAGAGACATTGTTTCGGGTCAGAAACGCTTCCGATTCAAAAATCAAAATGTAAAAGAACTTTACCAGATGTTTGGCTCGCTGTTTATTTTTACAGGTACTTTATATAAATTCCTCTTCTAGTGCCTTACGAGATGATGTTCCTATAAATAAATACCGGTATTTACAGAGTCTAGAATTTGAAGTTTGGTAAGGAGCTGATGTGATCCACCAGTGGAGTTTTAAATAGGAGGAGAATAAATCTCTAGCATGAAGCTGGGTTGCAGTCAGAGCGTGTGCATGTGTGTGTGTCCGTGTTTGTCTGTGCGCTGCTGGTTTACCTCGTCTCTGGTTTTTGACCTGTCAATGGGAGGTTAATTTGAGGGACCTACCCTTGCTTACATCTCCTCCCGCTGTACCTGTCTTCTGTGGTTTTCCCACCAGGCTGCCAGCTCGTGTGCTGGGTGCCTCCTCGGAGGCTGTTTCCTGTCCATTAGGGTATGTCAGGCACAGCACGAGGAGTTTTGGAGGGCCAGGCTGGAAAGTTGCTGTAGTTCTGTCCCAGAAAGTCTGGGTGTCCTGGGGAGCAGGGAGTGGGGCTGGGATTTCCCAGCACCCTCCCACCAGGAATTGTGGGGATCCCTCCCGCTGGTGTCCGGCTCTGGCGCCCCGGAGCTGGGCAGCACTTCACCCGAGTCGGTGCTTGCGCTCGGTGGGTGTCCTGGCCGCCTTTCGCTGTGGTCCGTTCTGCAGGAGAGGGTGGGATGCTCTCCAAAATGTATCGGAAATGCTGCTTAATGCCTTCATTTTATAAACGTCTGCTTTCTGGTTTTCTTGCTTTTTTGTGACAGGTTGTTGTTCCACATGACGTAAAGGTTCTAGGTTTAACACCTTTTTTTATTTTCCATTGCTTTTTAACGACTGGTCGAATTGTTGACTCCTATAAATGATGTTATCTTGCGTAATTTGACCCGAATCATTTTAGGCTTGATACTAAACATCTTCACTTTGAAAGTACTATGACTCAAGGTGGTTAATTTGTGTATTTATAACATGCACTTTTCTCTAGGTCTTGTGGTATCGGCACTGAACCACTAAAATCCCGCACGTGGTCCTAAGCGAAAGATGCAGTGAAGGCACAGACCTGGTACCAAAGAAGCCGGAGAGGGTTCAGTGTAGCTCAGAAGTTCAGGATAAAACCGGACTGTCCTCTCGAGCCTAAATCTCCAAAAGTTTACTTGGGGCAAACTAGGAAGGGAGCCAAAACCATAAGGATGCATCTTAGAAGTCAGTCAGGAGCAGATACTTCTGGTCTTCCATGGAGACAGTTGGATCTGCTGCGATAGCTTCGGAAGGATGTAGAAAATCTCCTTCTCAGAAGGTGTATGTGCCATGTGTTCCCACAGATCCTTACTGGTCAGCACTGGGGCATACCTCTCTCTGTCACCACTGTTCCCGCTGGTAAATAGCTGCTTCTGGAGCTGGATGCAGCAGCAAGGGTGAGGTTTTATGTAGGAAATATTACAGGCATTTGCTGAGTTGATGGGAGAAAGCCTCGTTTCTTGCATCCTTAGGTGCAGGAGTAAGTTAGCACGTGGTGAGCACCTCGGTGCCACGAGTACTGGCCATGGGCCTGCTCCTGCCCCACAGCCAGCGAGACGCAGTTTGTCTTGCAGAGGGAATTGGGGTATTTTTCCACGTGGCACCGTGTTCCTGCCAGGTAAGAACGTACTGTGAGCAGCTGACGTGGTGCTTTTGGGCCCCACTTCTCTCCGTTTTGAAAGGCCATCATTTTCTTCTGAGCATTTCTGTTTTAATGGAAGTGGTGAAGAGATTGTGTACTTGCCAAGAGAGAGCTTCAGAAAACATGATTTCATTACAGTAGAGCGTTTTATTTGCTTTTTGCTACAAGCTATGGGAAACCGATAAGAAAATTCAAACTGTTTTCTTGAACTCTTCCTAGTTACTTATGTAATTATCTTAGTACCCTTGGAAATAATCCGTTCTTCTGTGAAATCTCTGTCCTTACAGGGTGAATTTATTAAGCAGCACTGCGTTTCTTTGCTGGGGGCTGTTTATTTTGGCGTGGCTGGGCCAAGAGGAAAGGGAAGGAGAAACCCTTCAAACCTTCCCAGCAGGCCTTCAAAATGCGAAAAGGGGGAAAGGAGGGAAGGGAGCAGAAAACTTGCCTGGCCCTCCTCCTGCTGGCAGAGAAACCCAGAGGGCTGTAGGGTGGGCACTCGTCTCGCTGCGGTCGGTAGCTCGTTCTGCTTCTGCCCCAAGACCCCTTTCTGAGGGCACTGGTGCAGAGGGCTGCAGGGGGCTCAAAGAAGGATGCTCATGTATAGCAGTGAGAGAGGGGAGAGGACCCTTCCCTCCACTCCCGACCCTTCGTCACTTGGGCGGATGGAGTCTCACAGCTTGTCCTCAGGGTGTTGCATGTGATCTGCTTTCTACTGTCCCTATTGTTCCTTGTCTTTTTTACAGAAAGTAAAAAGGAGGATGGTTCTTCTTGCTGCCTTCACTGGTGCCAGTCCCAGCCCTTGGTATCTAGGACTGCACATCTAATGCATCCCTGAAGGATGTCACTGAAGGTTCTTGATGTCTTTTCTTACAGCTTCTCTATCTGCAGAGCAACCTCATCACTTCATTCTTGGAGGTTTCCCAGGGCTGGTAACTGTGGCCAAAGATTAGGTAGATTGTGCTAGGAGTTGAAGATGTGTTTTAGAGATAACATCGTTCCTTTCTTTTCATCATCCACTTTCTTTTTTTGCCCTTTTAGAAAGCTTGCAGAAGGTCTGATCCGAGAGTAACCATGTGGCAGGTACAGAGGTGACAAACAGGGGCAGCCCGATGGCTACCTGTAAGCGAATTTGCATGCTGGGATGACTCCCAGACTAACATAATCCAGGCGTTTTGGCTACTCAGAAGCTCTTGGAGCTGACGGACCTTTCTAGAGAGGTGGCTTTAAAATGTCCCAAAAGCCCAGGTCTTGTGTGACTTTTGTAGTCGTGGTGGGATCTCTGAAGCACTTGATTTCCTGTATCTTTATTCACTCTGGGGAGTTTCTTGGAAGAATAAATGTCCTTCAGGAGACGGCACGTTTCTTCAACGCTTTAGGTGAGGTGGACCTCAGGTGATGGTTCAGCCGGGCTCTTGTGCTACAACCTGCTCTTCAGCCTTCACCTCTGAACATATTTTGCACCACAGAGCACTCTGCTAGATTTGAGAGACAGGGCTCTGATGCCTTGTGCAAAAGAAACGTAAAATCATTCCGTTCTGCCTTGTCTTGTTCCTCAGCCTACTGACAGCTCACAGCAAGGGTGGCCTCAAGGAAAAGGCTTTGCATAAAGATAAGATGGATTGAAGGACTCCCACACAACACTGGACCATGCAGAAATGCTGTCCCACTCTTATGAAAAGGTCAAGACAGAACTAGGAGCACTGAGATGTACGACACCGAAAGGCCTTTGACAACCTTCCAGTCGTAGGGAGGCCTTTGGCTCAGATCCTTCTTCCTTGGCATCTTCACAGACCAAAAAGAGGACAGAGAAAATCTCTTGGTTCGTACAGAACTCTGTCTGCAGCATGTGGGCAGTGTCCCACTCATCCCTTCAGCTACAAAGCGCAGAATCAAGTCATCGCCCTTTGATTCTCCTGGAAGGGAAGCAGGACTCTGGGCAATAACTGTACTGTCTTTTTTTCAGGCTTCCTTAAAAGCTAAATGCCAAGCAGTTCAAGAGCCTGAAATTGCACCTTAGTTTATGTATAAACCTGGGAGCTCTGGCATCAGGTAGAACCGGAGGTAAAACTTTGCTGGCTTGAAAAGGCTCACGGGAGAGAGATGCCAAAAAGGCTTTAGCATTTATTTCTGCGTGGGGAAAATGACCATTTCATCTTCTAAGTAACAGTCCACAGCAGTCTGGTCATCAACCAGCACGGCCCAACGGGGGAAAGGGTGAAGGAGGTGGAAAAATCAAAGGATTCGTGGCAGACCCAGTTTCCTGCTTCTTCCTTTGGCTCCCGCTCCCCATCCTGGCGTGCCCAGACACCAGTGTTTGTGTTGAGTAAGTCTCCAGCTTTGTGCCTGGGTTTCTCAGGTACTCCAAGGTTTAGTTATCTTACCATCATCTTCCTTCTAGTCAAGAAAAATAGTCTTAAAACCTTTGAAGTCGTGGGCTTCAATGCACTTCAGTTGACTTCTGAGAGGGGAGTGTTTCAGAGCACGCTCCTAGCGTGCCGCATCCCTTCTCTGCTTGCTTTCTGCTTTTCTTCCAGTTATGTAAATCCAAGGAGGCCAGACAGTAGTGGAGGGAGATTAAAAAGTTACCATAAGGCAAATCAGGGTGTGAACTTGCAGAGCATCAGCTCATTTGCAGAAACTGCCCATGTGTGAGCTCCTACCCTGCAGATCCCTTCAGCAATACCATTTACCTCTGATTTCCTTGGGGCTCAGAGGATGCACATGAGCAGTTACTCCGGTCTCATGGATGGGTAGCAAGTTACAGCCTATCTCACCCCAAGGTGATTTATTCATCTGTCTGTATCTGCGGTAATCAAGCCACCATCTTATGGAAAGATTGCCTCTCATTTATTTATGTCTGGCCTTATAACTTCAAACTAAGTTGCTAGTATGTCTTAATTTTCTCCATCTGTGAAAACAGATGCTGTTTATTTTGGATGATTTGCCAAGGGAGTCCAATTGCTGGGGCTTGTTACAGGAGTCAGAGTGGCTGTTGCTCCGTGACGGCGCTGGGCTGGCTGTCTCGCGGGTGCTCCCGAGGAGCCCATACAGCCGCTGGGCTCGGTGCTCCTCGTGAACGTGCCTCTGGAGCCTGGGGCAGTGGGACTTTGGTTTTTTAGCTCAATATTCACTATGAGGACTTTAACTTGTGGCTTTGGAGCAGCACGAGACTGATGGGGCCATCCGCAATGAAAGACGCAGGAGGTTCTTCTGAGGTTTTTATTCCTGATTTAGGAGCATTCTGTTTCCTCACTGCGGGAGACACCTCTGTGTCTCACCGCACAACCTGCCCACATGGACTCTGCACAGTTTTTCAGAAACACCCAGCCCGTGGCGATGTCACCCGTGGCCGTGCTGCTCAGGCAGTGGGGGTGGAGGTATGTTTAGACTTCCCGGAACAGACATCTAGAACAAGAGGGGATGGATTCAAGCTGCAGCAGGGGAGGTTTAGACTGGACACTAGGGAAAAAAATTTCACAGCAAGAGTAGTATCATGCTGGAATAGGCTGCCCAGGGCAGTGGTTGAGTCAGCATCCCTGGGTGTGTGTAAGGGTCATTTAGATGTGGTGTGGGGGACGTGGTTTGGACTTGATGATCCCAAGGGTCTTTTCCAACCTGAATGATTCTATGGTTCTATGATCTTCTAATCACTCGTTCAGTTTTGGGAAAGATACGATGCTTTTCAAGAGCCCTACCACTATTATTCTTCCTGACAGATGACCAGTCTTTTGCCAAGTGGTCAGTTCCTTGCAGAGGGCCGGATCCCCCTCCCCGCTTATACCAGGCATTGCATCTGGCCACATGTTCAGTGAAACAGAAGACTTGGAGATTTGGTTGGTCATAAAAGGTGTGTGGCTTGTGGTGCATCGTTGTCCTGGAAGGTGCTTCTCTTCAAGCCCAGGATTCCCCAGGATTCCAGCTGCAGTGTTACGGTACCGGCCCAAGTTCCATGGTTGGCAGCTAAAGTTCAGCGGTTGCACCAGGGACTTTCTCTTTGCTCTGTGTTTGTTGTAGGTGGTTTCTGCTGAACTCCTCCGAGCCTGTTCACAGAAACCTTTTTTAATGACAGATGTGTTGTTGGCCAGCCAGGCCAGGTGAAAGCTCAGGGATTTAGGATCAGGATCATGGGGAATTTGAATTCAAAGAAAAACCTGATCAAGGAGAGTTCACCCAGGCAGCAGCTCTCTAGGGACTTCACAAGTGCCCCATGCAAAACTCTAGAAGCCAATTCCCATCTGTTCTGCCACCTTCTCGAGGACTCCCAGGAAAGCGGGAGTATTTTCAGTAATATTTCAGTCTCAGCTGCTTGTTTTCTGTGTATCGGACGAGGAAAAAACAGACCTGCCTGTGCCAAGCAGAACTGGAGCGTGGCACCAGGCAAGGCAGGTGACTTCTGCCCGTGTTTGGTTGCCCGGTTGCTGCACTTTATCGCTTTTCTTCATAAGGTGATGGCAATTTCAGGCCCTGTTTCTCCATTGCTTCAAAAGTCAGGTACGACAGAGTTTGAGGCTAAAGATACGTGGTCTAAAATCCTAGTTTCCCCAGGGCTTCACCTTCTTTGTCCCTTTATCTTCTGCAGTACCTCTCCGTCTTCCACAGCTTTGGAGGTATTTGCACATCTGAGGGGTCAGAGCAAGGGCTTTCCAGCACAGCAGCTTAGAGAAGACAAAGGTAGATTTTCTTTTGCTCACTTCAATGCTTGAGCTGACCTGCCATCCTGGGAGAACCGTCCACCTGTGGTGGGAGGTGAAGAGTCGCTGGCAGAGAAGTGATGAGCTCGCAGGTGGCCAATGCCCCTTTGAAAAAAGAAAGTTATGATTAAAAAAACAACCCCCAGAAAGCAACTGTGAAAAGAGGTTCTGAAGGGGAGATGAGACAGAGGCTCCCTGCGTTTTGGTTTTTATCAGTGTTAGACATGGTTCCAAGTGCTCTCTGGTTTCATGGACAGTTTGTAGAAGACTGGCCAATGCTCAGGCAGTGAAACCTGAAGGAAGGAGGGAAGAGGCAACGTTCGTTAGAAGTGGACGATGTATTTCTTTGGAGACCCTTTTTTCTCCTAAGCAAACTGAAAAACTCAGTCCATGTGAAAAAAAGCGAAAAAGATCATTTAAGAGCGAAACCTGGGAGCTGGGATCCGGGGCTCGAGTCTCCTTCAGCAGGATGCCCAAGCCCAGTTCTGCATTAACTTTAGGTTTCTTGGCCAGGGGAACATGCCCAGTCCCAGCCAGCTCTCCGCTCTGCTCCCAGCACGGTACAGCCCGGGCACACCGGCAGCAGCACCGCAGTCAGAGCTGCCTTGTGCAGAATTGGGCCCCACCGCCCATGGTTGGCTAGCACTAGCTTCCCAATTACATTTTAATGCAATTTAAAGAGACAGCCAATTAAATAATTAACCGTAGGGAAAAGGGTTTCTTCTTTCCAAATCTCGTTAATGCCAGTATTTTGCGTCAGGCCACCCATGTTTCAGGAGCTGGCAGCGGTTGCCCATTTCTTGAGGAACACTGACCTCCAGCGGGACTGCGCCTTTAGCGCACCCGGCTCTTCCCTGAGCCTCTCAGTTGGGGCCTAGAAAATGCAAAGAGGCAAAAAAAGAATCGAATCCATGCGTTGTGTCCGAAGCGTGTGTCACCCCCTCTCCCCGCAGACAGGCTCGGTCCCTTACGAGTAACGCAGGAACTGCATTTCTGACAAAAAAAGGGGGAAAAATTTGCACCAGCCAAAGTCCCTTCCTGGGAAAGCAGCATTGGCTTCGGGCATGACCCAGTTTGAGCCCCATCGCCGCTGCCCTGAGTCCAGCCCTCCCAGCCAGGCTCTGCAGGGCATCGAGCCCCGTGCAAGGACCAGCATGTTTTGGGGGCTGCGGGGCGGCTCCCAGCCTGGCAGGACTGGGTGAGCTGGAACCAAGCTGCTCGTGCTTTGCGCCTCCAGAGAGGGCAGGAGGCCCTGGGGGTGCAGGGTCTGCCCTGGCCTCTCTGCCGGTGCGGCTGCTTCCTCGGCAGCCTTTGCATTTCTTGCTCCCTGGCCGTTGATAAATTAGGATATTTTATTTTTTATTTTATTTATTTTGCCTTCCAGCCGTCTGGGATTTAGGGAAATAATTACAATGGGAATTATCAGGGAGGGACTGGAACAGCCGGGACCTGAGCTTTCACCCACCTGGAAACCCAGGCGCAGAGGGACATATCCCGTGTCCCTGCAGCGGAGAGGCTGGGGGGTCTGCACCTTGAGCCGAGCAGCTTTTCCAGCCAGGCAGAGGCCCAGGCGTTGCCAGCAATGAGGGAGGGAAGTGAATCGAGTGGATTTGTGCTGCGGGTTGGGGCCCCGCTTGCTGCTGCACTGTGCCCCGGGCTGGCTTTGCAAAGGGAGCGAGGCGCTCGACCTGCGGTGCTGGTCCCGTGCCCCGCGCTGTGCCTGGGCCCCCACCCATCGCTCTGGTGTCACAGCTGGATTGGGGTTACACAAGGGGAATGAACGAGAGGCTTTTGTTTTCTCCTGGAGCAGTCCAGCAGTGCCTGGTGGGGGTCAGGGAGTGGGTTTTATTCTTGGGGGGGCAAATGGAAAGGGCTTGTCCGTCGAAAATTGGCTGAGTGGGAATGCTGGGGACTGTGCAGCCTCACCCAGCACCTTGGGGCAGGATCGGTCCCACCTGAGCCCCTCCTGGGAAATGTCCCCCACCCCACAGCAGACACCCACCCCATGTGTCCCTTCCCCCAGGGGCCGTGCTGCCCAGAGCCTCCTCCATCGCCTCTTTCCTGTGCAGCCCAAACCTGGGATTGGTTTGTGGGCTCAGCTCCCCCTATTCCTCCGCAGGTCCCCCCACTCTGCCCAGACGGGATGCTGCCAGGTACCCCTGGGGCACCAAAAAGATCTTCCTGATGCATTTGAAGCAGCCATGTGGGTGAAAGCAGCTGCCTGCTCATGTTGCCTCTGGCACTGGGACCTGGCACTGGTCCTGCCCACCCTGGGGCATCACCAGCTTGGGCTGGACCCCTGGTCCCCTTTGCCTGGAGCTGGGCGGGGGTTGCTGGTGTGGTCCGTCCTGCTGCCCCCAGAGATAAGGAGGAAACAGGGCTGCTGCCTGGCAGTTGGCTTTGGTGCTAGAACTGGGAGGTTCTCAGCTCTCCGCTGTCCGCTTGGCAAAACCTGGGGTTTTGGGCCACCCCTGGGTGACGGCCCTGGCTCTGTTTTCCAGTGCGCTGCGCGGAGCTGCAGATCCAGCTGACGGACGCTGTGTCCACGATGGCTGGCCAGAAGGAGCTCATCGCCAAGCTGGAGCACGACCTCAGCACCATCCAGGCCCTGTCTGCCATGCATCGCCCGGATGCAGAGGTAACCCCCACCCACGGCACTTGGCTCCCAGCAGCAGGCAGGGACCACGTGAAATGGCCCCAGGGGTTGACCCTCACTGATGGAGGGGTCAACAGCAGGCCTAGGGGTTGTTTTAGCACCTCCTCTTTTAGTTTTCCCTCTTTTTTTTCCCTCCTTTTTGTTTTTTCTCATGACTCACCCAGCAGAGGGTTGCTCCGTGCTCATGCAGGATGGTGCTGGGGTGGGAGGGGGTGATGGTGGTGGCATCAGAGACAGTCCAACAGGCTCCTTCCCAGGCAGAATTGGGATTTGAGGATTGAACACCAGCCTCTCCATGTTGTCTCAGACTCGATCCTTTCAGAGTGCCCGCTTGGCAGCGGTGCTTCCCACGAAGGCTGCGGTTGCCAGGGTGGTAGCAGAGCCCAGGAGGGGTTTGCTTTGACCAGACACCTTCAGGTAGGTGGGAGATGCTTAATCCTTTCTACTTGTGCTGCCCAGGGTGCGGCCATCCCCAGCCTGGAGAAGATACCCGAGCCCATCAAGGAGGCCACGGCGCTGTTTTACGGTGAGAGGCAGGGGCTGTGGGCTGAGGTGCTGGTGGGCGAGGTCCTGGTGCCACAGGCAGGGTGGTCACCTCTCCAGGGACAGTGGCATGAGGATGCTCCCAAGCAGATGCAGCCATCACCTGCTCAGCGTGTCCCTCACGGGGGCTGCTGGTGGGTTTGTCATGCTTGCCACGGTTTGCTGGTCCTCTGGCTGCTCCCAAGGCGGTGCGGCCGTGCCAGGCCTGGCTCCGTGCCAAGCCAGTGAACCCAGGCTGAACCAAACCCCCTGTGCTTTGACTCCTGTTCTTCCCACACCAAACCCCCTCCAGAGCCAGTGAGATAAATATTTCCTTAACACTGGCTCCTCTGCTGAGATCTGCAGGAGAAAATGAATCAAACAAATAACGACGCTTGGCTCCTCTGGAAGAAAACCCTCTTCCTTTCCTTTCCTTTTTTTTTTTCTCTTCTTCTGTTTTGCTGTTGGGTTTTTTTTTTTCTGGTTTTGTTTGGTTGGTTGGTTTTGGGTTTTGTTTTGAAAGGTTTTGAAAACCCACGATAAACAATATCACAGCAACAGTCCCACCAAGCCAAACAACCTGCAGCCACCCATCCTGCGCTATGAATAGCTCCTCTGTGCAGCGGTTGAGTCACGGCCTCGGGGATGTGTTTCTAAGCCTTGGCTGTGGATGCCTCTTGCTGCTGGGAAGGTCGGGGGGGGGATGGCCCCCGAGCACCGGCAGAACCCCCTGTAGGGGTCAGCTGGATGGACCACCCACAAAATGGGGCTCCCAGTCAGGGCAAGCTGGGGATGGCTGCAGGAGAGACCCTGCTTTGCTGGGGTGGCTGAAAGAGGAGAAAGTACAAAGTGGGGGGTGACTGTTTTGTGAGGAGGGGAAGAGGAGAGGAGAGAAGAGTATGTGGACAGAGGGACTGGTTGTGGCACTGGGTCTTTTCTTGGGGCTACAGCTGCTGCAGAAGCTACGGGGGAGAGTCTGTCAGGGACTGGGAGGGTTGGGATCACAGGAAGGCAGCCAAAGGTTGCACCAAATGTGGTTGTGTGTCCCTGGGGAGTGAACCTGTCCATTCCCAGCATAAGTCCCAGAAAAATGGAAAAAAAGCACAAAAACTGGTTCATGTTGTAACAGCTCTGCAAAGGAGTTTATCTGCCTGAGTGCCCCTGAGGTCCCACAGAGTCAGGGGGGACCTCAAGCAATCTCCACTTGCTCTGGGGTGGATGGTGGGCACCTGTCGGGTCATGTCTCATGCCAAGTCCTGTCTGCAGGTCACCCGCCATCCCCTGGCCCCTCGTTCCCTGAGGGGCAGGTGGACTCGCTCCTCTCCATCATCTCCAGCCAGAGGGAACGCTTCCGGGCCAGGAACCAGGAGCTGGAGGGGGTACGTGGGGCGGGGAGGGCAGCTGGTGGGGGCTGCAGGACCGCAGGCTGGAGCTGGCTGCTTTAATGACCTGCGGGGAATTTATTACAAGCACGACGCAGGCAGTGGAGGGAAAAACACATTCTGCTGTTGGCAGGACCAGAGCCTTGCCTGGCCCATCAGTGTTGCTCCAGTTCAAGGCCAGGTCCAAATCCCTGGCACAGCATTCAGGGGGAGGGGAGGGGGCATATGGAAAGCACATTGGGACTGTGGTTTGGATTAAAAACCCAATAGCTCTGCAAACTGAGGTACGGCTCAAAATAGCCTCTGCAAAGCCAGCAGGTTGGCTTTGCACAGTCCGTGGGGACAGGTCTCAGCCCAAAACCACCCACAGCCACCTTTGCTGCCCTGGCCCTTCTTTGGCCATGGAGGGATCTGGTTTGTTAATGCTTTGGGACTGGGGACCCCATTCAGCAGCAGTTTTAACTGGGGAGCAATTTTAGTTCAAAGACATGGGATTTTAATTACTAAGAGGGAACTGAACCCCAGCTGGGCACATCGAATCACCCCACTTCTGCCCCCTGCCCAGTTAGATCCTGTCCTCCCCCTGTCCCCGCTGCTAACGGCCGCCCTGCCCCCCGCGCAGGAGAACCGCATGATGCAGCACACGGTGCACGCCCTGCAGAGCGAGCTGGACAACCTGAGATCTGACAACATCAAGCTCTATGAGAAGATCAAGTTCCTGCAGAGCTACCCTGGCCAGGTGAGTGGCTGTCTGTCTGTCCGTCCGTCCTCTAGCTGGGTTCACACAGATGGACAGACCCAAAACACAGACCATTGCCCACTCTGTACAGGCACTGGGGAGATTGCACATTCCCCACATGCACCCTGCATGAACCTCAGAAAATGGGAGCTAACTGGGGCGAGCAGGGTGCAGTGCTCTATCTGGAGGAGCAGGTACCAGCTCCTCTGCCGGGAAGGTAGTTTTGAACTGTGCTGAAGATGTCTGACATCTTCGATGCCAGAAACTCAGGTTTCCTCCCTGAAGAAGCTGCTCGAGCCCCTTCGCGGCTCATTCCCAGCAGCGTGATGCTCCAGTGGGTGAGTCACGGCTGCTCCTGCCTGAGCAGGCAGTGAGCGGTTAAATTGAGACCTCCTGCAATAACTCCCTGCGGGTTAGAGGCTGACAAATAATCCATCCTCTCAGACCTATGCTCTTTCCCCACTGCCCTGAATTTAGTGTGGCCAGCAGAGAGAGCTGCTCGGCTTCCTGCTCTCCAGGGCAGCCAGGGCCCCTTCCCAAAAGAGCAGAAACCAACCTGAAACTGTCCCAGTAACCCCAGTAATGCCAGAAGGAGGCTGGGGAGCAGCACCTGATTGTGCTGCAGATTTTGCTGCTCTTGCTGTGTTCCTAGGGGGTTTCAGCCCTGGAAATCCCCGGGGGTCTGCAAGGGGGTCAGGCTGAGCCTGGGGAGCTTCCCATTAAAACCACTTCCTCGGTCGGAGCTGGGCTGCCGTCACCTCGGGCTCTCCCTCTGACTGCAGAAGTGACGATAGCCAGGGAAGGGACACTGGCTTCTCACCCTGCCTGCTCTGCCATCCTTCCCTGAAGCTGCTGCCTTTCCATGCTGGCTGGACTGGATCCGTTTTGTTGATGGATATTTTAAAAGCATTTGGGGATGGGAAACTCCTACAGCCGTAAGGGACCTTATTTGGCTCTTTTATTTATGTCTCGGTG
>JAAGNO010031255.1:0-11354 GCA_033439905.1 Ceryle rudis
ATCCAATCATCATTGTTGTTGGTGTGCGTGATCAGTGAAGCTTGCTCTATATAACCAAGGGATGTACCGGTAATAAAGGTCTTCGCCTTATAACTCCCGTGGAGTTGCCGAAGTCCATTCTCCCCTCAAAGGCACAGACCTAATTAAGGAAAATCCTAGACTGAAGTCTTCCCAAACAGGGAAGAGGAGAAGCTAACCCATGTTACACATTTAGAAGCATATAATTATGCTGACTACAGTTTGCTTCTTTTTCTTCCTTTACACACTTCTGGGTATACACTGGTAAGATGAGTACTTAAAGAACTGCTTCTATATTACTTAGGCCTTCATGCTATATTTTCATGTGGCAAAGAAACCATGAGAAATGAGGAATACAGTTACCACTGAACTTTGTCAGAGAACAAAAACCAGCACTGAGTTTAGTTTTGAGTGGCTGTGTTGCTCTCATGAGGTATCAGACTGACAGCACCATAACATGAAGTTGTTATCCTCATAGTACAAGCTTCTTCACTCTGTTGTAGGCAAATTTTTCAGTCATAACCAACAAGGGCTACTTCTAGAGCTGAAGAATTTAGGTTCAGTGGCATGTACTTTTTAGTCTCTTGACAGGGTATGCCAAAACGATCTTTCTGTTACTGATATCTTCTAGAATTACCTATGATCTTTTTATATAAATTTTAGAGAGTGAGAACCTATTTAGAGTTTAGAAACACTTTGATCATGTTTTCAGACCAGTTTAGAAGATAATACAGTTTTATTCTATTAAAAATGTGGAGTTTTAAATTTATTCCTAAACTTCTTTCAATGATTTTAGATTTATATTCCATCACTGGGACTTTCATACTTTGCAAAGGTTAAACTTTCTTTAAAGAAGTAATGTAACACATGAAAGCAAACTTACCTTTGAGTGGTGTGGTATCCTTGAAAGGCAAAGAAAAATACAAATAATCATCCTTCTTGCAGAGCCCGACTTCTTCCTGTGAAATGATCTAAACAGCATATTTTATTGACTTAGTTCACATGTTAATACAGGTAACGCTAATGCCAAGAGGATAAATAATGTGCTTAACATTCACTGCAGAGGATGTAGATTTTTGTGTGTGAAGAAAATTAAATCCCACCTAAATTTCCTTAGCCTGACAAATTACCTCTGCTACATTCTATGTCTCTATTCAATTAAACAAATATTCTGGTGGTCCAGCATTATTTAACCATGATTAAACTCACTTAAAATAAAATTATTTTTTTTTCCTCTTCAAAGGTTCATGTAGAAAGAGCAGCACCTTTCAGCTTTCTACCTTAATTTATTCTTCATTTTTTCCAAAGGATCCCAGCTGGATTCTAATCATGACCAAATTAGTAACTGAGAATCATTGAGGAGAAAAATTCTAATGTCGGGGCAAAAAGTTGATATTAAGATACAGTCAGAATTTAATGTGATAAGCAGAAAAGCAATTCCATGCTGCTTGAAATGAACAACAGACTTGAAACTCTTTGAAAATGTTCTTTATATTTTGTAACATAATGGACTTGTGTCAGATTTTTTGCCAGCAGTAAGATTTTCTTGTGCATTTTTTTATACACATAAATAAGTGCATCGGGGCAACAAGTAAAAGGCATATATGATTCGGCCTTTGAGTTGCATTCAAGTACCTTATCATCTTTAAATTGTGGGGCCCAGAACTGCACACAGTACTCAAGGTGAGGCCACCCTAATGCTGAATACATCAGAATAATCACCTATTTTGACCATCTGTTTCTACCATGTTTGATGCAGCCCAGGATATAGTTTGTCCTCTTCATTGCCAGGGCACACTGCTGACTCATACTGAGCCTCCCATCAACCAGCACTCCCAGATCCCTTTCTGCAGGGCTGCTCTCCAGCCACTCTTCTCCCAGTTTAGCCTTGTGCCTGGCATTACTCCATCCCAGGTGCATTTGTTCTTGTTAAATTTCATGCCATTGATGATTGATCCCAGCACTAACTGCTGCTGCTCCTTTATATGTTGCATAGAGTAATATAATTTCTGTAATTAGACCAAAATACATATTAGTAGAAGCCTGTGCTTAGAGATACTATCTTTCTGTTTCCAATACTAAAGAAAACCTTTATAATACTTTTTATTTATTAACAGTTAAACCATTTGTTACATGGATTATTCAGCCTTTCAAACATAATGTTTGCTGTAGCTGTATCTTGCCAACCAATGTCTACAGAACACCTAGCAAGTCTGCTTTACAAAAGACTACTTTACAAATCATCTCAGAGATAGAGGCACACAAATACTACACCACCACCCCCCCCCCCAAATACTACACGCACACCCCACAAACACACACATGGTTGTAAAGATTCTCATACACTTGATTTCAAGCCTCTTGTAGTGGTATGTGAATGGAGAATGAGACACCTCCACACTTGAGCTTGACATTTACAAAGCTATTCACAGATTTTGTTGCTTTGCCAAAGGGCAGCCAGGTTTGAACAGTTTTGTTGTTGTTGTTTTGTTTTGGGTTTCTTTTTTTTTTTTCCTTTTTGTTTGTTTGTTTGTTTGTTTTTCAGGAAACAGATGCACCATGCACATGAACATTCAAGCAGACCTAGCTAATCATAGCAATCATGCTCCAGGGAGAAGTAAAATACTATTCCCCTACTTACAATCATTTCTTCATCTGATCCTTGAGAAGGTGCTAACTGCTTTTAGAGACTAGAGATTATGGGAAAAGGCTCACAGACAGAAACTGCTGTCTGAGCATGCTATGCAAGGGCTCTGGGTGGAAAGGCAACAATCCCAGACAGGTGTAAAAATCAGAGCAATCAAACCAAGAAAACCTACATAGACAAAAGGATTCTACTTCAGTCAGTGAGGGGATGAGAGAAGGAGAAAATCTTGGAAGAAAGAAAACCTAGTATAAAGAAAAGAAGGCAAGGTACAAAAAAATATACTGAGAAACAGAAGCATGCATTTATATTATTTATATCTATATCTGTGTTTACATTCAGTAGTTCTTATAATAAGATAAGTATCATATCAGATAAGGTTGGTTTGTGTGTTGGTTTTTTTGGGAGGGTTTGTTTGGGTTTTGTTTGTTTGTTTTTTGATAGTGAGCATTATTCTTTTTGTTCTGTAATACTTTCAGACCTAAAATAATGACATATAACTAGTAAGAAATAGATCTTATTTTGCACCTGGCCTTTGGGTTTTATTCAGAATTCCTAAAGCTAAACAGACACACAGAATATGTCTCTCTTCTAACATATTCGATAAAAAGCGAAAGACAGGATAACAATGTATTTTGCCTACAACTCCTAACCAGTGAGGTCTGGTAATACTAACTCATAAGATGAATAAAACATACTGGAGAAGATGACCGGTATGAAAAAAGTGAGTAAGAGAAATATGAGTCTTGGTCCTTGAACGAATCCAGTACAGTGAGATCTGTAGTGACACAAGATGACCAAAGATGAGAGGTAGATTCTTTCTTTACCTGCCCACTGATTACTTAAGACAGTGTCAGATGCTGTTAGTGCTGCCAATTTACAGATTCTAGGTGACCAACTAAGGAGTGGTTAATCCCCAAATGAGTAATAGCGAAGAGAAAGGCTTTTTAAATCCACAAAAGTCCATTGCTATTTTTTTTTTCCCTTTATCCACTTTTTCCTGTGTGTTCCCAGAGACTGTTACTTAAAATTCACTTTCAGCAACCTGAAGCCAAGCCATCGGCTAATGAAAAAGTTAGAAAAACTTTTGTCATAACATCACTGAGACGAATGGATTAAACAAGCCTGTACTATCTGTGAATTTTTCTGGTTGGTTTTGTTGTGTGGTGTTTTTGATCCTTTTTTGGGTTACAGAATTTAAGCAAGGGTGAGTTTTCACTGGTTTCAGTAGCATCTGGGATGGAAGAAAAAGCCTATAGCATGACAGTGCAGAACAGCAATAGGATGCAGTGTTTGGGCAGGTGGGGTTTTTTTAACATATATGGAGAAAGTTTAAAATAAGAAAGTTTGTGAGAGAGCTTTATTTCTCTGAAAGATTTTTTTTCTTTTCAGTATTAATGAAAATTAATTCACACCAAAAAAAAGTCACAAAAAGTAAACTGCAAGTAACAATGATCTTTTGCATACATTCAGTTTGGTATATTTCTATAAATCTCAGCAATTTGCTTATTCGGGAACACTTCTTTTCTTGTTGTTTTTCTGCAACATCCAGGAGTTATTTTGAAGAAGGGGCAGGAAATACACCCTTGAAGAAAATAGAAATTTGCTGGGACATGCATGTAATTGCAGCTTCATGATTGTTTTCCCTTGCAGTAAAAATTCTGAAATGTGATAACTTAATGTTACTTATTGTCCTCTTTCAGTATCAGGCTATTACCTGAAATTATAACTGTTTACCTTCAGGCACATCCAACTCAAAAGAACAAAGTGACCTTCAGACCAGAGGTCTAAGTCACCCCAAAATCTGACAGTTTATTCTATACTGTCTTGCTGTACTGGCACATAACAGCGTATAGAAAGAGGGAAAGAACAAAAATATAAGTGAACCATGGCATGCCATTCATATCAGGAACACATAATGATAAGGTACTTGGATATTGATAGACTTGCTGTGGAACATTTTGGAAATGTATTTATTTATGCTGCAAACACAGGAAGACAGAATGCTGTAGTTTCAGTGTCTTTTGAAGCTGAATGAGACCAAGATAGCAACTAATCCTTTGCAGAGTATCTCTTTGATTTTTAGTAAGAATTTTGTGTAAGGCAAATTATGAGAGAACTGAATAGTGGATTTTGAATTTTAATTGCTTCTGCTAATGCAGTTTATGTAAACTTCCTGGAATCCTGGAAAGTATTTTTATCTGAATTACAGTAATCACTGTTCTGATTCCTTATCTCATTATAAAGAAGCCCTCAGAGACATATTTGGCCCTATGCCTTTACATTCTACTTCTTTTAAACACAGCCACAATGCACCTTTCTTGATCTGTTGACATTCATCTAGGTTTTGTTTCAGATTGTTGAGACGATGTTCCATCATTTTAACTTAAGTAAGGATCATTTTAATTGTTACTTTGAAGCAAAAGAAGGTTTAATAATAGCAAGGGTCCTTATGAAGAGGAAAAATAAATGTATCTTTTAATGGGAAATTAGAATAAAAGTAAATTCCAAAATTGATTTTGCTGACAATGGAGTGGAGGAAACAAATGTAAATTAATGTAAGCATCTTGTTAGAAATGATCTATTGGAAGACATGATTAAAGGAGTCTCCTGGTAGAGATAGTTTACATACATAATTTTATAACTATAATGATAAAAATACCTGTAAAAAAATAGAACTATAGCATGCATTTTTAACTCCTATTAGAAGGTCTTTGTGCATTTAATTTTCTATATATTTCATGGTTGTGTTATCACAGGATCACAGGATGTCAGGGGTTGGAAGGGACCTTGGAGATCTTTGAGTCCAACCCCCCGACAGACCAGGATCATATAATCCAGCAAATGTCACACAGGAACGCATCCAAGTGGGTTTTGAAAATTTCCAGAGAAAGAGACTCCACAGCCTCTCTAGGGAGCCCATTCCAGTGCAGCCTCACATACTATCTAAGCACAATGTATCCTGTTTCACCAGTGTTTGCCCCTCATATGTGGTATTTGTTTTATTTCCCTTGGCCCATGTTTTGTTTGAGTTGTTTACTCTTATTTTGTGTTTATTCAGTGGCACAAAAATATTCATCACCATCATGAGAGCAGCTATCCTTTAAGTGCAGATAACAAGACGACTCATTTTCCTACCCCTAAGTTAACAATTTCCTTGCAGTATATAAGCAAATCTGTAAGTAATTGACTCTTGGATACCAAATATCTCAACTTAATTGAACTAAATAGTCTTTTGTTGGCCTTACATGCTTTCTTGGAGCATTGTTTTTTTTGTAGTTTGAATTTTTTCCCCACCTATTAAACACTGCTTAGCATTCTTGCAGGTTCTATTGTTTTGGTGGGCTTTTTTTTAATTTGGTTTGTTTGTTTGTTTGTTTGTTTGTTTTTTAATTTAAATAGGTCTACTTTATTCCTAGATGAACAAAAAGCACTTGAAATCTACTATTTTTTCCTTTAAAATTTAATTTAGATAAATATTACTCTCTCTAGTTACAGATAACAAATAGGAACAGATTATATATTGTGTTATGATGAGGTTAATATAACGTATTTTGTTTATTTTCAACTGTTCCTTGAACAAAGGCTTTTTTTTTTTAATTTCAAACAGAAATAATAGAAATAACATAAATACTGGGATCTAGAAGACACAGCATACAGGAACTGTGGTGGGTTGTTCCTGTCTAGGGGATGGATGCCTACCCAACTGCTCTCCACTCTTTCTCCTCAACAGGACAAGAAAATAGGGAGGGGAGAAAATATGGTGGAAAATCTCATGGGTCAAGATATAGACAGGGAGATCACTTACCAATTACCATGACAACCAAAACGGGCTTGACTTGGGGAACATTAACTTAATGTATTCCCAGTTTAATTGGATAGTAAGAAACGCAGACAAAATCTAACTTTCTGTCTATGCCCCCCAACCTTCTTCCCAGTCTCAACTTCTCTCCGTCATTCCCAACTTCTCCACCTACCCCCTAACCCCCACAGTAACACAGGCAGATAGGGAATGGGCAGCTGTGGTCAGTCCATAATTGTTCATCTCTTCTCCTCCTTCCTCTTAAGACTTTTTCCCTTCTGCAATGTGAGTCATTTTCACAGGTTGTAGCTTCCTTCAGAGCAAATCTGCTCACGTATGGGGTCCTTCACAGGCTACCTGATCCACAGCTAAAAAGGCAGAAAATTAAAAGGCAGAAAACAAGATTCTGAGGTGTTATAAAACAGTACACCTACATCATCATTAAATCTATTATCACTTATGCTGGTATATGTCCTGGCTTGAAGTGTTTTTAGATTGTCAGAGTTGGTTCTTTCTGAAGGTATACCCTGTCAGGAGTATTTAACTAGTTTAACATTTCTGCAATAGACTGAAGTGTTAATCCTGTAATCTGTGGCAAAGTTAAGAAAAAAGCAGAATGAAAGTAGAATATCTGAAAGTCTTGTTCTGAGAGAAAGAAAATCATTAATCAAGAAAAATATAGCAGTAGTCCCCATGGAAAACCGAGAAAAGTAAATTCAGACACAGTCTTAGCACAGAAACAAGGAGGATGCTTCAGAGAATAATAGAATACTGTGTTTTGCTAGACCTGAGACTAGACCTGCTCTTTTCATATTAAAACCAGGTAGGTATCATATGGTTTTCAATAATGTAGGAATCTGACTTCACGTGATACATGTAAATCCCTATTAAACTACAAAAAAACTGTCACACATATGATGAAACTATGGGAGTCCAAGTCTGTCATGCACTGTTGCCTAACCACTTCCAAAACAGCATAAGAATGTATTCACTGCTTTAAAAGGGCCCATGAGGAGCCACTAATGATAGATCTATTTTCTCTCTTTGCCTCTGTGTGACAGGAAGAAAATAAAAAAAAACCCCACACAAATGCAAAGCTCTAGTATTGTTTTACACTTCCACAGCATCTAAAGCCTTCCATGGCATCATTTTGTTAAGTAGCAGATACCATAAACCACCCCAAGTGTTGCTAGACATCAGGTAGTCAGGCAACGTGCAGGAGCAGAAAATTATGGAAGGTGCTGCAGTCATTATTACCTTACCCTACTAAAATTTTACAATAAACTCCAGTTCAGTTATTAAGACTTAAACTCACAATGAGGAAACATTACAGCACAGTGTTCCACATTATTTAAAGGTAACAGTTACACAATAAAATAAACTACTTTAAA
The DNA here is from genome assembly GCA_033439905.1 of Ceryle rudis. Classification (NCBI taxonomy): domain Eukaryota; kingdom Metazoa; phylum Chordata; class Aves; order Coraciiformes; family Cerylidae; genus Ceryle; species Ceryle rudis. The sequence goes on from JAAGNO010031255.1 coordinate 7,856, forward strand.
ATCTCAACAAACAATAGTGGACAATAATTTTCTAGGTTTTAGCTATGATATATAAAATATTTATTCGGGCTCACAATTTTAGGGAGACTAGGACCAAAACATTTCACACATTTTTTTTTTACCGAATTTTTCTTGTAATTTCCCATTCTTGAAGAAAAAACAACCCAGCAGTTGTTATTTTCTTCCAGGGGAAACATATTAGGTAAGAAAGGCACAATAACTTAGCAAATAATACTACACTTCCAGATTGAGCTACTTGTGGGAGATGTTATCAGATGTAATCTAGGTATTAACGAACAAACAAAACCTCTTTTTTATGCACATTTCCATTTGGCATTTCCTTCCTTATGAAATTAATTTTGAGATTAAAAAATGTGTTACGTAGTATGCTTATCATTGTCTAGCACAGAAATAAGTATCAGCCATCTGAGTTTTGCTAATGTAGTCATGTTGCTTGGGAAATACATTTTGTTCTCTAAAACCTCATGTATCACTTTGTGTCTTAAAAGAGATGAGGAATGGTAGAAGGGAAATTTTAGGAGTGTTTCACATACATGTAAGAATATGTCTAGTCTATTTTTTCTGAGTGAACCTCTATTCACGAAAAAAGAGACAGAATTCCTGATGAAATATCTGTGTTATTACAAACATATTGAATCCTTTATACATATACTTTGTTGTACGTAGACATGGTGGAGGTAGGGGGAAGGGAACGAACCTATCAACTGATGAAAGCCAACAATGAATTTATAAGCTTGCAATATTAAAGCACCAAAATTAAGGATCATGTTTCACAGGTAATTTTTTGTTCATTTTACATTTAATAATAATACTTGCATTTGTTTGGGAGCCTATGGGTTCTTAATTATTCTGTTTAGCAAACAACCAGGTACTCTTGCAGCCTATCTATTTCACTGTGTGCATGTGTAAGCTTCTCTGACAAATAAACAAATCTATCCATCTAGTTCTTTTCATATAGAGACCATAGTAATAAGCTATGAATCAACAGATCTCAGTTAACTCAAATTACAAATGATCAGTGGCACCACGCTTGTTTTACACTCAACATTCAATACAACTAATGTATTTTTTAGTCATTTGTAACGCTTCCACAATTTTGCATGTGTCATGACAATAGTTTTGTTGAGCTTGTTTTCTTTTTCACCATTACACTTCATTATTTTTCTCTAGATAAAATGCTATGTCTGCAATTTCCTACATGACTATAACTACCTAAGCTACAGGTGATTACTTACCACATGGATGGGAAATAACTTGAAAGAGTTTGATCATTACGCATAAATATAGCTGGTTTTCCTTTTGTCTGGTCTATTAAAACATTTCAAAATTGCAGTAAGGTCCATTTAAGAATACAAAATTCACTAAAATATTGACAGTACTTTTTAAGTCAAAACATCATTGTCTGTGTGGTGTTTGGATAGACATCTGGATAGACACAAGGTGCTGTGATGAATTGTTTGATACATTTTAGATTAATGTCACACTTTTTTTTCCCTCCCCCCCCCTTGTATCCTTTCCTTCAGATACTCTAAGAAATAGGGGGTTTTATCATTCCTGTTAATTTCAATAATTCCAAGGATTTGGAGCCAAAGGAGCAGATGATAAAAAGAAAACTCCAAATTTCTTCAAACTCACATTTCAATAACTAGTATACATGGATGAAATAACCTAAAGCTTTTCAATAAATGCTTGTATATTTTCTAGGCTATTAAAATAGAGACTTCTGAGGACTCTCAAAATTGTCACAGTCTGCTACTTGAGGGGCTGGCACAGGGTTTTAAAAATACCCCAGCTCAGCCTTCATTCCTCACTATCAGGTTTTTGCAGGTTGAAATGTATAATCAACACAAAAAATAAACAGACCTGTTTGGCCTGTCCCTTACTACATGCCATCTTTATATAGAAAACGGGATCAAGAAAAAGGAAAAAGAAAAAAAAAAAGGACAAGATGTAGTACTGAATTTGGAACCTTAAGAATAAGAAATAGCAGTAAATACCCTGAAAAATACTTTCAAAAGGAGCTTCATCCTTAAAGACTCCACAGTGGATGTTAGTCCAGAAAGAAAGACTGAATGGGGTTTTACATGAAGAAGTGAGTGCAGATCCACAGCTTCTGACAGAGATATTCCTTGTTTGGGAGAAACTAATGTAAAATTTGTAAGGTCCTACACAGTCAGAAGCAATTAGCCATATCATTTCCAGTAGGACAATATTTGGCATGGCCTAGTGGGGGAAATAATTTGCCCTTGTGTACATGGAGACACAGAGTTTTGTACCTTCAGAGGCCTCATGGAGCACAGGTCCACTCTGTCCTCGGATAAGGGAGTGCTGTGTGCTGAGCACACAGGATGCACAGATGCATCTTAAGTTGTTGGGTCCTGGGCTCATCTCCCCCACTTCTGGGTATTGGGCTCCTTGGGGACAGGAGCAACTTAGATTTTTACTTCTTTCCTAACAGATAATAACATGGATAATTTGTAATAGTTCTCCTTGGCTCATTTATCTAGAATTATAACTTAGAAAGGATTGATAAGACTATCACACATTCATAGACAAAGTAAAGATAATTGGCCATAATGGCTGTAACATTTGGTTTCTACTTGGCAAAGCACAGACAGTGCTGCCATTTGATCACTGGCCACACATGGCCATATTTTACATGTTTTACATGTTTTGTAAAAGAAAACATAGTGGTGGGTGGACAAAACAACACTTGTTGGATAAGTGACTCTCTGGAAAAAGGCAATCTCTTTTCAGTGAAAGGGAGGCTTTGGTTCAAATCCCTCCTCTAAATTACGAAGAGGTTAAATTTTTAACTGTCTCCTATGGTCAAAATGATTGCCCTAACCATTGGTTTGGGGAACTTGAGGGGAATCTACCTTCTTTTAGATTTTGACTGACAAGGAAGTCTTCCTTTAAAACACAGGTTTCGTTTCTACATATTCTGACTTAAAAATCACCCCAAATGGAGTTGATTTAATTTTAAAGCAAATTAAGTAATTTTCTATCCTAAAATATTTATCTATCTAAGAAAAACTTGAGCAGAGAACTCTTGTTACTGATTCTAGAAATCACTGATTGATGCAAAAATCAGAAAAAGGAAATCAGAAAAAGCAGCAGCCATTATTAATAGCATGTTTTTCATCTTTACGAAAATACATACCTTTCAAGAACTTATATTTTTCCCTTTTTTATCTTCTTGGATGAAAGGCACCCTCTCTTACTAAGCCTGCCCTCTTTTGAAGCACATAGAAGGTGTGAATTTAGGACAGATTACACACCTGTAGCTCACAAATCCCAGAATGTATGGATATAGTTACTGTCTGGAACTAGAATTCTCCTTTCCCTTTGTAGTTATTTTATGAAACATTATGTTTACTCATTGCCAGGAGTTACATTGGTTTTTTCTTTCCTTTTCCTTTTCCTTTTCCTTTTCCTTTTCCTTTTCCTTTTCCTTTTCCTTTTCCTTTTCCTTTTC
>JAAGNO010031255.1:11454-24289 GCA_033439905.1 Ceryle rudis
TTTCCTTGTCCTTTTCCTTTTCCCTTTCCCTTTCCCTTTCCCTTTCCCTTTCCCTTCCCTTTTTCATTTAAATGGCTCAGTGAAAAAAACAATATAGCAATTTATATATAATGGCCACCTACAATATTGATCTCCAAAAAATATAACACTAGCAAAAATACTGTCAGTTTCAGAAATTACTTCATTGTTATCAGTTAGGACTATTTTTTAAAAGCTATGCCTGCTTCTAAGGACAACATTCATTGCCTTTTATGAGGGTTGGTCTAAGATAATGAACTTTTTCCTTTGCCTATGCTTTGTTAGCATATTGCAGATGACATATCAAAGAAAAGCACCTTGTCCAAGAAAGCGTTCACTTATTACATCTTAATGTCACAGAGAAATAGGAGGTTATTCATGGTTATTCATGGATCTTGAGATGTAATTCTATTAGTGGAATGGACTCTAATATAAGGAGAGCTGTATTGTACAGTTGTTAAATTTATATATTACATTGCATATAGCCGGTTGTTTCATGAGATGAGATGGTTTTTCCCATTTGGCCTTTTCTTAGAGTGGCAGTGATGCACAGATTAAGACAAATGGAGCACTAACAACACCAATCAGAAACAGCATTAATACCAGCAGCACCTTTATTTAAGCAAAGATTTATGCTACAACATTTTCTCTCGCAGGATTAACAGTAATTTGTTTTCTTTAATTTCAGAATAACTCTGATCTGAACGTCCCCACACAGAGATTTTTTGTATCACAACAGACATTTTTTGACAATGCAAAGGTACGTGTCTTTCCATATCCATATCTGGAACCAGAATCATAACATGCAGGAACTAGTTTTGGAGTTACTAAGTTTGTTATTATAGACTTGTTGCATGAGGGAAACAAAAATAAGACAAAAACAAAAACACAGAAAAACCCCAAACACACACACACACACAAAACCAAAATACACACACACAAAAAAAACCCACAACCAAAAAAAACCCCAACAAACAAACAAAAAAACCCAAGACCCAAAACAAACAGCACAAGCACAGCCCTAGGTGATGTGAAAAGTTATGATAATTCAGGTAACTGTATCTAGGCAAGATCCATAAAAGGACATAGAAACCTAAGTAACACCAGACTGTCTGTAGATTCTTCTGTTAAAAAAACCAGAATTTTTCAACCATCTGCTAATAGGAAATATCACAATCTATCAAAAGGGTCCCAAGAATCTGTTTCAAGGCATGACCAGAACTGCCTATGTTGATTGCTGCACATAAACCCATCTTTCCTCTAATACTAAACAGACAGATAATTTTTCAGAGAAAAATTGATAAACACACATGCTCCCATGGTGGGAAGTGTCAGTGACAATTGCAGTGCTTTATAGTTGCATTACCATGGATTCAGATGGCTCCTCTAACTTGTGCATGTGGAGATAACTAAACCATGAAGTATGATCTTTCCCAATCATTCTTTGACCTAATAAATATTTATTCATATCCTAGAAAACAGAATAATTTTAAGTGATAGTACTGATCCAACAAAAAGCTTTACACTCTGACAGAGCATTCCCCTGCAGGAAAAAGAAGTCTGAAATTCTCTCATAAAGAAAATTTAACCCACTGCCTCACTTGGGTGACTATTTTTACAGTGACATTACTGCATCAAAGTAGACAGAAGCATTGTCTTTATTTTCTATATGATTCCAATAAAAATTCTAAAGCTTACTGACTCAGCTGTCAGAGCAGATAACCTGTACAGAGTTGGAGGCCAAAAGGCTAACCACCTACTTTATGAGAAGGGAAGGTTCTTAGCTTACTCCCCTTCTAATAATCTTTTATTGGCTACAGATATGGACAGGATTCATATTTTCTTAGAAGTAGTTTATATATATTTCTTTATAAAGACAACCTTTTATTAGGAATGGGTCAGATAAAACCCTCTATGAGGTAAAAGAAGTCACCTTTCCCTTAGGACACAGAACAGAAAGATAGGAATGGATGAAGCAGACACAGAAGAGATTGTCACAGCAAGACACTGAGGAGCAGGAAACCAGCATCTGGGTCTCAAAGGAGGCTGAAACTATGTAGTAACTAAATGGAGCAACATAAGGGTTATTGTAACCTTGATAGATACTGAGCATACTGAAACCTTCCTGTGAGGGTTTCATTAGAAATAATAGATTTTCTCACTCACTATTTATATTTCTATTCTCTCTGTCACAGTGAGTGGATTTTCTACCATTAAAAAGTTGTTTTGTTTACATACGGCTAAAAATTGGCTTTTGTTTATTAAAAATCTACTTTGAGAAATACACAAGACTAGACGAATCCAGCTCCATGCTGTGGCTGACACAGGCTCCTATCAGACATATCTGTGATAGGTCCTCGCCTGAAACTGTGGGTTTCACTTCTGTTCTTATTTTTACATATTTTTTAGAAGGTCTTGACACCTCATTTGAGGCCATGGTTTACTCTAGGCAAGAAAAAGAAAATATGGGATACACTGTTAGTACACAGGAGAATCACATTACAACTACTGTGGTTTGACTTAAATGAGATTTAACTCATAGAGACACCAGCCATTGGCAAGAAAGCTGTATTTTATGGTAGAAAGGTAGGAAAAGATGACACAAATGGAGCGGATACTTATGTTCCCCGGAGTTCTTTGGTTAATGGACATGATTTGCCACTTTTATTTCTATTATGTAGCTTCTGATACCACAAAAATTCCTGTTGGCTTTGGAGGCATTTTGTGCACTAAATGTTACTCAACATGAGCATGTATAATGAATGCTCAACTTCCAGAATACCATTAATATTTAATAAAACAGATGCCAGATTCTGTCTGATTGTTATTCAGATGTATAATGGGCAAAAATCCTTCCACTCTTACTATACCTATATAAAATCCAGTGAAAGCTGAAGCATCTGGCATGTAAAATAAAATCATTTTATAAAAGGGAGATGCAACAGCAACACTGATATTTTACTAGTAAATTTAAGCTTTGTGTTGCCACAGTAACAGTACCATCAGTCCTGAGCTACTCAATACTGCTGTATTATTCCCAGGTTTTATTTTCCACCTTCTTTAACCATGTAAAACTGCAGTGTAGCTACACAGAGATATTCTGGCATCACTTTTGTTAGCTAGGCTAGATTTTTAGGTCAAAATCACAAATCTTTAATATTTAGCAGATTATTGTTAAGCTGAAACAGTTCCTACTGCTGTATCTTAACTGAAAAAAAAAGGGAAAAAAACCCAAGCTCCCCAAATCCCACCTGGTTAATTTTAAGATCCAGTTCAATGACTCATGAAAGGATTAGTATAATGTTACTGCCTGTGATAGCACAATGCTGAATTTGATGACCCTGGAGGTGTCTTACATTCCTATGATGCCATAGAATGAAAAGAGCTGATAAGGAATCAAGATGTATACAACAGGGAGACCGGGCTTCTAAATGTTGTATGGTTTTCAGACAAAGAATTATAGTGTATACTTAATGAAAATGACTAAAAACCCTCAAAGGATTTTTCCAAAAAAGCAAAAGAGAAAAAGGGAGGTTTGTTTAAAAAACTTTAAATGCTTTTTCAGGCAAAAAAAAAAAAAAAAAAAAAAAAAAAAACCCAAACCAAACCAAAAACACAGAGAAAGAGAAGTGGGAATGGAGAGAGGGGGAAAAAAAAGAAAAAAAATAAAAAAGAATTTCTAGTATTAACCCCTTTGTTTGTACAAATTCAATGACTTTTTAAAAAAATCTCTTTTTATTATACTTTTAATAAGTCTCGACTGAAGAAAAAATTCAAAGAGAAATACATAGATCTCAGTTCCATGACAGAGTCCTTGTTCAGCTGGAAGAAAAAAATCTTTCCTTTAAAGTAAAATAATATTCCCCTTGGAAGCATTACTGAAATTTTACCCTTCATAGATTGACATTATGGACACATCAGTTACACTGCTCCAAAATGATCACAGCACCAAATCTGTTAAAGATATATGCCTGATGCTGTATTGTCTTGCACATCTTTTAGTTAATCTACACATTGCCAAGTGATAGCTTGTTGATATTTTAGGTGCTCACACTCAGGCCTTTGTCTCAGGCATTTATACTTCATGCAAACTGTGACCAGATAAAAATTATAGCATTTTGCAGCCAGTTCATACTCAGTGGTCCATGCAATTAATTACTGGAATCAGGCAAGCTGACTTAGAGAGGAAGCAAATCTGCATTCAGACACGTAATCATTTTTATGTTCAATTATTGGATCAACAATTGAAATTGTAATAATAATAATAAGGGAAACATAGCATATATGCATCCTGAGTCTTGCATCTCAGGCTTCCAGAAAGCTTAGCAGAAGGCACTAATTAAAGCAGAGAGTATTTGTTTATCCTTTCCCCTCACTTTCAGCACAGAATATTTAGAAACATAAATTTTATGCTGATAGCTGCATAAAGATGTAGTTATGGGGAACTAAACACATAAAACCACTGTCAGATAGCATTAGAAGTACTGTATTAAGTATTGTAAACAGATCTTCCTGATACACGCATGTATGTGCACTACTATCTTCATCCACAGCTTCAATATCCCACTACGTCAAAACAGCCTACATTAAAGGTAGCTCAGAACAGTCTTTCATTACATATAGGCCATATAAGCTTTGAGCCTCTACTACAGAGATTTTGTGTTATGGTGAGCTTTGGAAAGATCTTCTAAAATTCATTCATTTTATTCTAGAAAACAGAAGGGATTGCTGTTAAGAAAACAATCTTTGCTGTCACCAAGACTTATATTTGCTTGTGAAACTGTATACTAAAGAATTGAATGGCTTTGAACAGCTGATTTTTCATGCTGTCTAAGGCTATATATTTTTATGTTCATACGGAAATTCAGAGAATGTTCAAAAACATCATCTAGACTGGAGTCAAGAGGAGATAACAGAACAACATTGAAAATAGCTATTGCAAGGCTTGTTACATTTAGAAGATTTCAAGAAGTATAGATCAGAGTTAGGGACTACGTTTTATTTCACAGAATCACAGAATAATAGGGTCTGGAAGGGACCTCTGGAGATCATCTAGTCCAACTCCCCTGCCAAGGTAGGTTACCTTACAGCAAGTTGCACATGAATGCATCCAGATGGGTTTTGAAAGTCTCCAGAGAAGGAGACTTTACCACCTCTCTAGGCAGCTTGTTCTAGTGTTTCATCACCCTCAGTAAGTAAGTTTCTCCTCATGTTTAGATAGAGCTTCCTATGTTCAATTTTGTGTCTGTTACCTCTTGCCCTGTCACTGGGCACCACTGAAAAAAAGACTGGTCCCATCCTCCTGACATCCCTTATTTAAAAGCATTGATAAGATCCTCCTTCAGTCTTATCCAGCCTAAAAAGACTCAACTCCCTCAGCCTTTCCTTATAAGAGATAAGTTCTAGTCCCCTAATCATCTCTGTAGCCTGTGACTCTACCCTCTCCAGCAGTTCCCTGTCCTTTGTGAAATGGGGAGCCCAGAACTGAACACATTACTCCGTATGTGGCCTCACCAGGGCAGACTAGGCGAGGGGAGGACAACCTCCCTTGACCCACTTACCACACATGATGCACTGCAGGATGTCATTGATGTTCTTGGCCACAAGGGCACATTGCTGGATCATGGTCATTCTGTTGTCCACCAGGACAACATTGTAGTTTGCTACAATGCAGAATCAATTCAGCAGAAATGGGGCTCACATTATGCATTTCTGCATATGTGGTGCTTACTGAACTTACTTGCAGTTAATTTTTAAACATTTTCTACAGTAACTTGGAATTTCAACATATTTTACAGAAAAATATTGTCATTAAAAAGACTTTTCTTAGATAGGCAAATTTTGAGGTAAAGTATTCTGTTTAAGCAGCTGGTTTAAAAATCATTTATATTTCTATTGATTATTCTAACTTGTGTTTGCACTAATATTTTATTATAATGATTTTATAACCTGCTTCAAGTGATTATTTGAAACTTTTTTTCCACAAAAGTGTATAACACTTTATAAATGACATCACAAACTTAGTACACTTTGTATTATTTGCCTTAAAGAGTGACAGGTTCAGTGCAGATTATTTTCCTCTTATGAATGATGTTTAACGTTATATTCATTATAAATTTGGAGGTTTATTCAGCAAATTTAAATTGCTGGAGACAGAAGGAACAAATGTGGTTTTTTTTTCTCAGTTGACTGTTGCTCACATCTTATGAAGATAGAATGTATAACACAAAGTACTGCTGTCCTGGGTTCAGCTAGGTTAGGGTTAATTTTCACAAAGCAGCTGGGAGGGGCCATAGCCCATGTACCAATATATGCTGAGGACCACCCAGCTGAAAAGCAGCTCAAAAGGGCTCATTCAATACAAACCGAGGTTAACTTCAATAGAGATTAGTGATGTGCCATCTAAGAAGACTGAAGAAAGGAACAATTCAAATTAAGCATCAGGATCTAGTACTTTAATTTCAGTCCCTTACACTGACCAACAATTAATTGATGTTTTAAAAGGAAACATAATAGAAAAGGAAAAAAGGGCATCTATGTTCCCATGTAATACAGTGTGTATATAAAAAAGTAGCCACAATATGGATCGGTATCAGCAAGTCTAAATAATAATGAAAACACTGTTATTGTTTGGTTGTTATGAATAGAAGGTTATAATAATTGAGATTTGTTACAGTGAAGTTGGGTAGTCTCTTTTTTTGAGAAGTCCTTACATGGCATAATGGATAAGGAGGTTTACACACTGACTATCAATGAGAAAAGACAAGCTGTATCATTGGAACTATGTTATGACAAAAAGCTTTTTCTTACTGTTTGTTTGTTGATTTTTTAAAAGATTTTACAACCAAACTGCTCAGTTTGTAGAGCAGCAACTTCAACAAGGGTCAGATAGTGAGATACTGTTGAAACCAAGACCCCATTCTCCATTTTGTTAATTTCTATCCTATTGAAAATAAGGTGACAACATACATAGGCCTTCAATAAATATTGAATTGGTCACTTTCTAATACTTTTTAAATGGATTAAAACCTTAAAGCATGTCAGTAATTGCAAATCTATATTTTCTTTTATAAATATAACACAAAATTGCTGAAGGCGCTTCTGGAGCATTGTATTTTTGGTCTCTGTGCTACAAAAAAAATGACATCATTATGGTAGAGACAAAAGCAATCGAAGTGCTGAAAGGTTTAGAAAACATGACCTATGAAGAGAGGTTAAGAGCACTGAACTTGTACAGCCTACAGAGAAGACCAGGAAGAAGTAATAAAACAAATATCTATAATTAACTTCCAGGAATTACCCAAAAGGAAAATAAGAGATCACTTTTAGTTTATTTTGCCATTGTAAGTAAAAGAAGAAGTAATGGCTTGAAATTAAGAAACTGGAGGCCAAAAAGTAAAAAGCACTGAATAACAGTGAGGTCAGTTAGGTAGTGGAATAACCTGCCAAAAAAGCTATTATCACTGAAAATATGGAAGGCATACCATAGTTGGGGGTGTACTGGAGGAACCAATAAAAAACCAAATTGCAAGTGCAATCCTATTGCTATACGAAGATGGGTCAGATGACCCATCCTAACCCTAATACCTATGATTTAAGGATAATACAAGATGAACTATCAAGAGTAGTATAAATAGCAATGCATACAGATAGGATTTATTTCCCCCTCAAAAGAAATACTTTTAAATGTAAGGTGTAGCTTTTTAGAAGAAAATAGTTACCATAAATTTGGAGTAATTTCCCCTGTATCAATACCCTCAGGGTTTGGGATACTCGGTAGAATTTTGCATTATTTTTAAAAATCTAAATAAATGTCTCAAAAATACATTTCTAGTGAATAGCTAGTGACATACACAGATTAATAAATTGTTTAGGTTGGAGCTGTTTAAGGGTGATATAGCATCAAACATTCTTGCAAGTTTTAAGAAATTTAATGTTGTGCAATATGATCTATTAGGTCTGTGTTCAAGCCTATGTTGGTTTTAATCCAAACTCAAGCATTTTTTAGTTTGATATACGATACCATTAAGTACTTAAAAATCCTAATTTATTATAGTTTGCACATTAATATTCTGAGAACAATATCTCCCTAAAGCATGAGGATTTTGCATTTATTTTTAGTATCTTTATTTCTTTTCTTTTTTCTTCCTTTTTTTTTTTTTTTTGAACCTTTCTCAGCCTGTGAAACCAAGAAACATCTCCCTGTTTTCAGAAAGCACATTGAAAGAGAGCTTGATGTGGCTAAAAGGCAGCTTATCTTTAAAGCAATGTAATGTGTGGTTTCTATCAATTGGAGATTTGAGAGATCTATGCTGTATCAATGCATAATTTCCATGAAAAGGTCAAAGAATTAGTGACATGGTCCTTCACTATTCTGAAGAGAAATTTAAATTTATGCCTCAATTTTAGTTAGTTAAAAAAAAAATAACACCATCATCACCACCACCAAAAAAACCCCCTCATTTAATCAAATTCACACATAATACAGAACAGTACATGCAAAAAGGTCCCTATGACACAACAGATCATAATTCAATATTATGTTTTCTCTGTCTGCTAATGATGGCAGTAGCATATACTCACCATGAATAAGTCATGAATTCAACTCATAAAATCAAAAAGAAAAGAAAAAAAAAAGACTTTTTCAAAAGGTCTGTTACAAAATCTTTTTTGTTCAAAATTTTCAGCACTTTTAGAGATCAGTTTTCAGCATTTTGGGGCAAAATTTAAGGAATATTGAAGTTTAAAACAACAGTACCTAGGACAAATATGAAACTATAGGCAGTTTTCAGATGGCATTTTCTTAAAAAATTGGTAATCTTACCCTCTTCACTAGGTGGGATGTTTGACAATCTCATTCCTTTCAGATTATCTTAGAACCTTATTATAATTTAATAAAAATATTTAAAATGTATTTAAAGCAAAAGATATTTGGGACTACAGAAGAAGAAAAAAAAAGCCCTAATTAAATACAATTATTAAAACCCAGGCATTATATATGAATAATCTAGTACTTGGAGGTCAGCAGCAACTTCTTCCTTTATATAACAGCACAGGAGAAAGAATATCCTAAATTTACGTGTCGTCTTAAGTATTTCAGTTGCAGGTGAGATATTTCACAGCACACCTGAGAATTTCCTGTGCCCCCACCTCATGAAGAAAAAAAAATCAATTTGCATAATACATTTAGATCCGATTATGTTCTCATGATACAGTTCTGTAAAGTAATTTGATACAGATAGACGTATACTTCAAAAACATTCAGTATGTTAGATACACAGAACAGCTTGATGTGATGAGCTGACAGAATGTACAATAGTTCTTTCTCTCATAGTACATCCATTTATTTTACACTGGTGAGTGTTCCATTAGATATTTCAATCATTTTCACGATAAATGTGTTAGAAAAGGGATGGTTTATAAGGTCCCCAGTCTTTTTTTAGGAGTGTCTCTGTCAATCCAAAGCAAATATAGACAAACAAATAAACAAGAAGAACAAAACTCTCACAAAGGCAGAATATAGTAAATTGAGCCAGGAAAAGAGGTATCAGTATAAGAATTTATGTCAACAGAACTATAAGAAAGCACAGTGTAACAATAATGAAGGGTCTGAAATGAAAACTTACCTGGTCACCAGATCTCACTATTTTCAGTTCTATCTATATTGCTTTCAACTTTAGTGCTGCTGTTTAGGATTTAAACTTGTGTCAGAGACCAGAACTTAGCACACAGCAAACTTCACATTCTGGAAATATTCAGACCTTTCAGAAAAAAATCCTATTTTGTGTGGCAGAGCTGAGGAACAGGATTGATTTCTTCTTAAGCCTATAAACAAGGTGCAAGGATATGGTGTAGCTTCTCTGGAACTAACACAGCAACTCAGTCTCTACATTGACTTCTTTCACTTTGCATGACAAATTCATGTATATTGGATTCACAGCTTCTACATAATTCCCTAAGCATGTTTTACTGTTGTATTGACTAATAATGAAAAAAGTAATCATCTGAATTCCAGAGTGCATTTTCCATTTGAGAATTTGTCCACAGTATTTAGATGTTTGGATCAACTGGTCTTATAGAATTGTTACTGAATTCATACAGTGGCAGAATCTGATCTTTTTTTATTTCACTGGCCTAACAGTTCTTTCTTATAGAAAGTTCAGGAATGAAAATGCTTTCCTGAAAAAAATAGTTTACATTGTTATTTCATATTAGTATGATTCAATAGTTCATCATCCCTATATACATATAGGAAAAGTGAGGCAGGGAGAGATGAAGTGACATACTCAAATTAACAAATCAGCAAGGTAGGCTAGTATTGAGCTATTTCCTTGTAAGAATGTGGCTTTGATCCCCTTCACTGTGCATTGCTTAAGTGAGAACATGAGGGTCTATTTTTCCTTACAGATGTGAGAAAACATCCATTTCCTTAAAATGCAACTTCTGTCACTGTGCTATTGCTGTCATTTCTTGTTCATGCACTGATTGCTTTATCTCACCAAGTGGTGATAAAAGGCAACACAAATGACTATTTTGGAGAAGACAGTACTTTCATTGGTTGCTGTGGGGAATGGAAAATTTACTTGAATGTGTGTCTCAAACATACACACGTATTTTAGTCATCTGCCCTTGTATTCCTTAGTTTTTTATCCTGCATTACTGATAGGAGTTAAGTGAAAGGAAACTGTTAATACAATGTTAAATTAAATAAACACTGACCAGGTTCTTTAGGAATAAGCAGTAATATTTTGAGTTTGGGATATCTCCAGCTGCCTCCAACTAGTTAGTGGCAGGATGTTGGGACTGCTGGTCAGCAAATGCTCCTACTGAATCTACAAAGAACCTCATGACCAAGAACAAGTAGACTGTTTTTTTCTACTTGTAGGTAAAGATTGATACAGACAGAGTAAAATTATGCTGAGGTAAGGAAATGTGTAACAAAATATCTGGCTGTGCTAACTTATTTTTCTTGATTATGTGTTGATAATTGTTTTGTTGTGGCTTTCTTTTTTTTTTGGTTGCTTTTCTGGTTGGTTGATGTTTGGTGTTTTTTTATTATTTTGTTCTGGGTTTTGTTTTTGTTTGTTTGGAGTGTTTGCCTGGATTTGGTTTGGTTTTGGTTTTCTTTGTTGTTTTGTTATTGTTGGTTTTGTTTTGATTTGTTTATTTATTTATTATTTGGTTGGTTTTTTTTCCCTTTTAATTACATTCAACTTTGTATTAAAGATAGTTCCAAAGTAATCACAACTAGGTCCTCAAAGTGGAAGGGCTAGAAAATACTGGATTGATATGGTATGAAAATAGGGAGGTTGGAGCCCAGAGAACCAATTTGTTAGTCCTGTGCATAAAGAAGTACTGTTTTCCAGGTCTTGTATTCTAGGCGTATATTCCAAACTGTTTTAAGTTTATATTCCAAACTGGTTTAAGTCCAAACTGTTGCTCAGACTGTGAACAGTGAGACAGCAGTGCTGGCAAGAGTAAACTCTCTGCTGAAGTGATACGGTTTTTCTTCCTTTTTGGAGGTTTTTGAGGTAGATGGGGTGTTCCCTGACCCAGGGAAGCCCAAGGAAGGAAGGAGAAACCCGGCAGAACTCCTGCCAGAAAAAAATGTGGTGACCCAGACAGAGGTCCTGCAGAAGCATGCAGGTGTCTAGGCCTCTGGTTGCAGAGCGTGCTGGAGCCTGGCACTGCCAGCGGAGAGTGACGGGGATAACACCTCTGTCCAGTGTGACCAGGTGAATGATCTGCTCAGCCTGGTGGCTGAGCTAAAGGAGGAGGTTGAAAGGCAGAGGACAAGGGAATGTCTGACTGGTGGAGTCAGGTCCTACCATCCTTGAGGACAGGGCAGCAGGTGGAGGCTCCATTTCAAGGAGAGGAACCTCTCACCAGGTAAAAGAAGAGAACGTAAGAAATGAGGGAGAATGGAAACAGATCCCTGCTGGACGAGGCAGGAGAATCCCCTCCTGGCCTCCCTCCCCTTCCCGCTTGCCTTTGCAAAACAGGTATGGGGCTCTGGAAATTGAGGGACAAACAAATGATAATGGAGATGAAGGTCCATCAGGGGAGTTGCACAAGGTAAGTTGGTCTCCCCCATGCATTAGGACCAGCTCTAACAAGAAAAAAAGGAGGGTAATTGTAGTTGGTGACTCCCTTCTGAGAGGAACTGAGGGCCCCATATGCTGGCCAGATCCACACCATAGGGAAGTCTGCTGCCTCCCTGGGGCCAGGGTCAGAGATATTACTAGGGAACTCTCTGGTCTGGTACAGCCATCGGACTAGTACCCCCTATTGATTATCCAGGTTGGTAATGATGATGTTATAGAGAGAAACCTGAAAACAATTAAAAAAGACTTCGGGGCTCTGGGGAGATCACTTGGGGCCTCAGGAGCCCAGGTGGTGTTCTCTTCAATCCCTTCAGTGTCAGGGATGAATACTGAAGGAGGAAGGAAGACTCACCTGATTAACATGTGGCTGAGAAGCTGGTGCCACCAACAGAAGTTTGGGTTTTTTGAGCATGGGGAGCTTTATGCTGCACAAAGTCTGCAGGTGACAGACAGAGTTCATCTGTCTCAAAGGGGGAAAAGAATCCTTGCGCAGGAGCTGGCTGGGCTTATTCGATGGGCTTTAAACTAGGTCTGAAGGGAGAAGGGGATAAAACTAGGCCTGCTAGAGTTGAGCCTAGGGGTGGCAGGGCATTGTTAGGAATTAAGTCGTTAGCCCGGCTGAGGAGCCTTTACACTAATGCACGCAGCATGGGAAACAAGCAGGAGTAGCTGGAGGCCACTGTGCACCACAACTGCTATGATGTACTTGCCAT
>JAAGNO010031255.1:40870-56472 GCA_033439905.1 Ceryle rudis
TCACTGCAGGAATGGTCTTTGCTTAACCACCTCTACTGACTGCAACTACCAAGTCATTCCACAGACTGAAAGAACAAGACACTGAGAAGTTCATTCAGCTACTTCCAGTTACTAGAGCAGGACAAGTACAGATGGAACAAACTGGTAATTCTCACTCCATCTCTGTTGGTATAGTTTCCTTAGAAACAGCTAACTATAACTAATGAGGAGAATTAATGACTAATTTAGCTCATTGCATGAGATTTTTTTTTTTTTCCTTGTTTTCCCCCCCAACAAAACAAAACAACAACAAAAAAAATCTCACTGGCATTATAGTTTCATACTTATTATTCATAATGCTATTGTATTCATTGGAAAGAAGACAAGAAAAAAAATTAAAGCATCCAAAAACCACAGATAACCCCAAAAAGTTCTGCAGTGAACACTTGATATTACTGATGGTATTTAAGGGACTGTATTTTTTTTTTTCTAAATCCAATGTTAATAGCATTTCACCCAACTCTGGGTGATTTAGCAGCATTTAACCTGACATCTTCATGGTTTTCATATTCTGGCACTCCAAAGCTCCCAATTTTACACAATGACTAAGGAAAATATAAAATAACCAGATTAATCTTCCTTTCTTACTACAACAAGAAAAAAAGTTTTAAGGTATAAAATTAAGTTTTATTTTATAAAAAACACCAAGTTATCAGTCACTGTGTCTGACCTGAGTATTCTTTCTGTCTAGAAAGTTTTGATATTGTACTGCTTAACATTTTAGAATACAAGCAAAAAATATGAATCATTATTTCAGTAGCAGGCAGCAACTATCTTTCAATCCTTGCTAACACATGGGAAATGAATTCATTCTTTACTCTAAGTGCCGTCTTACTCCACTGGGGCTGTTTGTCTGTTCCTCCAGAGTGACACTAAATCAAGTTGCAACACACTGTAATGTAAATCACAGCCTAATTTACTTGTCACTGTGTTGTGACACTTGGTTAAAAATGCTTTTTAATTGCAAGGATAAATTATACATTAACAATTCTTAGTGGCAGTTTCAATACTACATCAGATTATTTCACTCTAGAGAAAGGAGCTGACACAAGCTATGAGGAATATTTTTAAATTGGTGGTTTGTTCAGATTGATGGTGTTGGTAGTGTTGTGATGATGAGTTCTGTCCCCCACAAAAACAAAAGACATAATCAGTCTTTTATATTCAGTAACTCATAAAGAAAAAGTACTCTCTTTTCTTGAACCTTTCAGATCACTCCAAGTTCTCGCTTCCGAATTATTAGACAGACTCCCTGAAGTAATATGAAATCGTTCTCAGTCATACTGAAAAATAAGCCTCTCACTCTTCTATAATCTAGGAGAGGGAAATGATTGAAGATAGAACAAACTATGTTTTAAAAATAAAAAAAAAAAAGAAAATAAATTGTTGAAAAAATTTTAGTGATTTTGAGCATCTCCACCTCTGGGATTGCAATTCTCTCTACACAAATAGGGTTTTGTCTGTTGGAAGCTGGACTGGATCCAACACCTCCTGCAGCTAGTAGCCAGCAAGCAATGACCAGTACACTCAATTTGAGCTCCTGCCTACAGGTAAAAGGCTCCACACTGTAATTACTGGTATTAGACCAGAACAAAGTACTCTGCAGAATTTAAAAATCAATCCTCTGGCTTACCTGTGTATTGCATTTTGTACATGCTATTCCTTAATTACACATTTCTCATAGTTCACCATACTAGTGTAGTATACTAGTACGACTACTACAGCCTATGATAGTGTAGGCTGCTCTAATAGATGGAGCTATGCCCCCCACAATCTGCTACTCTGCAATGCAGGCCTTGATGTAAACAGAAGCCTGCCAACCACAGCTCCCAAAACAGGAGCTAAGGATATTCCGTCAGTAAGGTGAAGCACACATCTGCTACAGAGATTATGCAAATGTGACACTATCAGTGATGAGGTAGGAAATTACACATTCATTTTAATAGCACATAAGAAATTTTTTGGGGTGGTTTTATTTTTGGTTCATATCTTTCAGTTCCATTTTGTTGATGGTCACCTCAACTTTGATGGTCTCAACCCTGAAGTGCAAAGCAAACAGACTCATGAGAGCTCAGCCAGGAGGGGAGCCAGAATCAAAAGGGGGATCTGCCCCTTCCTGCATTTGGGATCTTGTCCTTTTGTCAGATGTTTGATTTTGCAGACAATGGCCGACCATTATGCTTTTCGTTGCCCACTAGTGTGGTACGGTGGCTGTGGGGCCTCTGCTTGCACCCTGCATCCATGCTTCCAAGGCTTTTCAAGATCTTTGCCCTTACTCCTACCTTAGGCTGTACAACATGGCCACAGCACCCAAACCCATGACCCTGTTTGCATATCAAGTCCTCATAATTAGTGAATAAGGAACCTAGTAAGAGGCCAGGACCGGGCCCCGTGCTGTTAGCGTAAAGCCAGCGCACATGAGGCACAGCAAGCTTAAGGTTTTTAGCAATGACAATTACTGGGTATAAAAATGCTTCATCTAAGTATACATACGTTTAGGATCAAGCAAGGCCTCTGCCTGTGTTGCAAGATGACAGGCAGCCCTGTCAAAGTACCAGAGGTGGAGCAGTGCCTGCTGCTGTTGCAAGAAGTACCCTGGCAGTTACATATGGCTCCTCAGGAGCCTGAGCCTCACCCACGAGGCAGTGCCCACACCTTAACAAAGCTTCCATGGCTGCTGCCAAACCTGTGTCATAGTGGGTGTAATTAGTTCCGCTTTCCACACAAAAACAGAAACATCTTGCTTTAGAGGCTTTCTAGCACCACCTATGAGACCTGAAACTTGTACTAGGTATCCTTTCTTACTATACAGATGGAATAATTTAACGAGGTATTTCTGTCAGAATGGCATCACAAGCTTCAGGAAAAACATACAGATCCATAGTTCAATCTTTAATCACAAAAACAACGTAGGCTATTTCTTATAAATTAATTTCTGTGATTTACACTGCTACAAGCTGCCCTCCCCTTTTCTGACTTCTTTTACTGATACTGAATAGATTTAAAAATCAAGAGGCAGATTTCCCATAATAATTAGGTATCTAAACAGCACGTAGGAGGTTAGAAGATGACTTTAAAAGTACATAACTGTCCCTGAAATATGTAAGTGCTGACACCTAATTGACTAATTGTGTCCTGAAACACAGTTGGTTGATATTGGGTTGTAAATTATTGTTCCCAGTATGCATAGTAAATCTGCTTATTAAAATTCCCTTCCTGAATATTTATGCAAAGTCTGCAACCCCCTCTGCATAAGAGACCTGTATTATCAGACAGAGTAACCTGGCAGTTTCAAAGAAACCAAACATAATTAAATCAAATCAAAACAGAAATGAAAGTAAGTACAACTGCGTAAGGGGCTGACGCCCTGAACTTCCACAACTCTCTGGCATTAGAAGTATCCAGCGCACTCTAATACCAAACTCCAAAATGCTAATGTAGAAAGTCTTTTAAAAACACAACTTGTTTGCATTTTTAATTACATTTTACAGCTAAAATCTTTAGTATTAAACAGATTAGCCCTCAAGCATTTCTGTGGCATGTCTACTTTTTTGGAGTGGTGCTTTGTCTTGTTTTCTGATGGGCAAAACAGAAGAGGATCTTTTAATCCCCTCCTGCATGCTCCACCTCCCCTCCTCTGCTTACCCAAGAGATATCTCTGCATGTGTTTACATTCATCATTTGGGAGGAGTGAGGACCAGAGCACAGTACTGCCAGCGATGCATGGGGTTGTGCTAGCACATCCCTTTCTCCTTCCTTGGAAAATTACTCATACATCTTTTTCTTGCTGAATCACATTAGTAGATTGCAATTATTTAATGAGCTGAGATTAGGTGGGTTTTCTTTAGCTGTCACTTCCAGGTGATTTGCTCCCTTTTTAGAAAAGAAATTCTTAAGCTCTAGATAAAACACCTTAAGTATTTTTGTATAATATGATTTCATTTCAATTCCTAGCCTATTACTTCAATATAATTCAGCTCCTTGCAGTGATGAACCATTCCAACTTTGCAATGAAATTATGACACAGTTCGAGTATCATGAGTAGAAGATTTATGGCTGTAAATTTAAGATGTTTAAGATGTACTTCCACATTACCAATTTTGCAAACATTTGTGACTGCAACGTAGAGATGCTACGGAACTTGTGCTGTGTGACTAAAGGGGGGCGGGGGGGAAGAAGGGGGAAAGAAAAAAAAAAACCACCCAACAATATTTGTAGAAAACAGGTAACTCTCCCTGCCCACAATTTCAGGTAGACAAAAATGCAAGCCATGGAACTTGAGTAAAATATTACCTGAAATTGTGAGGTAAATTGCACTGACACTGTCTCTTTAGTTACTGACCAGAATTACAAATCACACGCACTACAGAAAAGTAAAGTATGTACTAGAGACAGTGCTCAGCAGATTTCCAAGAACATAGTCAGAATGCCAAGAATTATTAGAAAGGTAATAAAAGAACATTACTGTGCTCGTGTGTAAATCAAGGTGTAACTACATTTGGATGGATGCCTGAAATTTTGGTCCTTCCTAATTTCATAAGCTTTAGTAGCACTGGGAATGGATGACCACAAGCACACAACCTGCCTTCTTACAAGGCAAGATTAAATAGACTGTGGTTCTCCAGCTTGGAGAGATAAGGACTGAGGAGAAAACAGGTTAGATGTCTGAAAAGCTCTAAAAATCATTAATAATGCAGAGAATGAGAAGGGTAAATGATTATTCATGATACATTTTAAAACTCATTTCAATTCCTAACTTTTCACTTTCTAGCAAACTGAAAAAAATCCATTCTTTACACAGCCCTCAATACAGCAAATTTTAGTAAAATAAGATCAATCCCACCAACTGAGAGAAATAAAAAGAACAGAAAAGTCATCCCACTGTGGCATGGCAAACAAAGATCCAGAGCAGAAGTGGCTCTAACAAGCAGAAATTATGATCAGTTTCATATAACAAAATGGCAAGCACAAGAAATAATGACAATAGAGGCAAAGACAGCGTATTTTTCCTGATCAAGATGGTCATGACCAGCTTTTAAACTGAGTGTCATCAAGATTTGCTCATGTGCCTATTTTTTTCCTGCTGTAAATATTCCTCCCAGTAGTTCCAGAGCATCCTGGAGAGAAGAGGATGGACAGTAGGAAGACAAGTAGCTGTAACAGTAGGAATACAAGTAGCTGTAACAAGGTCAGAGCACAAGGAGGGAACCAGAAGCAAAGAAAATACCCAAGAACAATGAGGAGCAAGACAGAGACAGCATTTTCAATGTCACTTCAGCTCACAGAGGAGGTGATGGTTTCAGAGGCAGGGGAAAGAAGAGAGAGAGACAACAGTAGCTCAGATGGAGTCAAAGGGAAAAGAAAGTTGCCCTAGGGGAGAGAAGTATGAGAGAACTTCCCCACGATTCAGAGAAATGCCACGGAAGCACTGAAATTGGTAAAACACATAACAAGGGCATGGAAGCAGATGGTAAGTTCAGCAAAGGAGACAAGGAGACTCTAGAGGTGTCAGGTACAGGTGACTGGGGAGAACAGGGAAAAAAAAACAAGGCGGGGGGGGGGAAGAAGAAATAATACAGAATCACAGTTATATTGTAGATATTTTCTTTAAGCTGGAGGTGGAGATGGGATGAATCAGAGTTCTCTTGAAAAAAATAACCTTAAAACCAGCCTTCCCACAGCTTCAGTTCTCACAGGGAGAACCAGGAGAAAGAAGAAAATTGAATGAGAAGTAAATCTGAAACAGATGTAAAATCACTGGCTGTGCAAGCCCTCACACAGGACCGCTGCAAAATGCATGACAAAATAAGCATAGTCTGTAATCTATTTGTTGTTACCTCAGAGCAGTGACCAGCAATGCTTACATGTCCTTCCTGGCCAAGTTCCTTTCTATTAAAGGTTCAGATGGCTTTCTTTTTTACTTTCCAATCCCCCCTTCCCATCCAAACACCACATATTTCACGGCAGCACACAGCCCGAAATTTAGTTCTTAATTAGAAAACACAATGATTTTGCCTCAACCCTAAATGAACAGGAACACCTATTAGTCAGATCATCAAATTTAGACAGGTTAATTAAATCTGTTTAAATACACCTCACCCTTTATACCACAGTAAGAAAAAAGTAGTCATATTTCTGAGTCATAGAAGTTAAATGAGTTCATTAGTCAGGCTTCAAGTCAAATTCTCACTTGCTGTATAACTGCACGGGTCTGTTGAAGTCAATAGTGCTACTACCACCTACACGACCAAGGAACTGACTCATTATTCTACCCTAACCGCATCTGCATCTTCAAATTAAAGAGCATTATTCTATTGTCAGTGATCAAATTACCACTCTCCAGAAGGTGAGGGCCACATCAGTGATGAGCTCTTAAGCAGTGATGTAGAATCACTGCAAAGAAAATCCCAAGACTCCAGTTAAGACAATTTAAAAATTACTTTGTTGTGCCAGGATGATTCCAAGCAATACAGCAGAGTTAAAGACTCAGTCCACAACGTTGAGTAATTTCAGGGAAAAAGGTTCTATTTAAAGAGTAAATGTGCAGGGACAGTACATCGATAGCGATGCAAAATGCATTCACTGCTGTCATACTTAAAATAGGAGGAACGTGTAAAAAGTATCAAGAACCACTGCAAATTTACCCACTGAATACACAGTTCATTTAATTAAATACTTTTATACAAATAATTATTGCTTTTCAACAGAAGTGCACTTATGGACTAACTCAAGCTCTTGCATTTTAGAATGAGTTTGTTTTATTTGAAAAGGGGTTTATGTATCAGCAAGTGCCTCCAGAAAGACAATCCACAACCTGCTGACTATTCAAGTTGGTTTTTTCTATTTCATACCTGATTTAAATGACCTTGGTTGGTCTGTGTGTGCATAACTTCAGATGTTTCCCTTGCCTGGCACACCATTGCACATAGTCCAAACAGCTTCATGGATAGCATCAGAGACAGATACTGCTTTCTACCAGTTTTGCATGGCTGGTGGCACGCTGCGGATTAATGGCCCTTAACACCTCGTCTCCATGTTACCCACCCAGCCGGTGCAGTGTAAGGGGGAGGGCACATGACACTCCCTCTGTGTTTCCCCATGAGCTGCGTAACAGCCATTTCTAAGTTATCCAGTCAGCACTTTCTCACCAAAGCCATGTTCCTGACCGCGGACTTTTTGTTTGTAAAGCATACCTTCTATCTTCAGTACAGCCCATAGCTATAGCATTGACTCAGGCTCGCACTGAAACGGTGTCAGCACAAGTATTTCCACTAGGACAGTATAGGCAGTTATCCGCCAAAATACATCATCCTTCCTCCTTTTCCCACACCATCAAAACTAGCATCACAGTGTTAGCTCTTTGATGTAGACTGACAAAACAGTGCTCTGATCGATCTGGCTCCTGTTATTCAAAAGTCAAACTTAAATCTGCCAAAAGAAAATTTCTCTTGGCATGTGCTGCGTTCCCAGCAGAGGGCTGCAGCCAGGCACCACCAGCACGGCCACCTTAGTGACAGCTCTGTCCTGCACACAACACCTCCTCTCCCAAAGCTTGCAAATATTACTCTTTTCACCACTAAACTAAACCAAAATTATATTAACATTCTGTTAACCACATAATACCTCAAATTGTTTCTTTTTCAGTGTACAAAAAAGAAAAAAAAAAAAAAAAAAAAAGAGCTTTGAGTGGTAGTTTATATGATTATAGGCTCATACACACACACATGAAGGAGCAGAGGGGCTCTCAACCCCTATGTCAAGGTGGGAAACCCATGACCTTGAGCCAGGCCAGTGATTCTGAAGACCAATTTTCCAGCTGAGGGGAATCACTGCCCAGGAGTATGGGGCATCTTATGGGATGCAGAGAAAGAGCTTTTTAGGATTGCACTGGATGTTTAGGATAACATTACTATAGAATGTTTAGGGGAGGAAGAAGCATGGAAAAATAGAGGAATAAGACAATAAAAGGAGCTGGTCACATGTAAACAAGTGGCTGGTCAATACACATCTAGCCATACCATTTAGTCAATACAGTCTTCCCTGCCCCATTATTAAAAGCCATTTCTAACTCATATATGTTTGTGGGAGGTCTGAGTTATGGACAGCAACTGGACTAAGTGTGGGTATACAAGTGATAGTGAGGGGTCTGTACCAGCTGCTGAAGGGGTCTGTGGACTCAGAGGCTCATTTTGTCAGGTGCCAGCAGCCAGGAAGATCAGATCCAGGGAGAGCCAGCAGGCAGGCTGAGTGCCTGAGCCCAGCTGCAGGATGGATCCACACTATATATGCACATGTACATGTGTCTTTCACATAATACTTAACTGTTGAGGGGAATAGGATGAGGCCATTGATGCCATCTGAGCTAAGGTGAGTGCTGAGTGTATCTGTGACACATATATATGTCTTATCTGTGTGTCCAGGTGTGTATATAAGTATATGTGGTATATGCTTGTGTTTGAATATGTGCCTATTGTGAATCTTTGCTTGGCTTTGCTACTGCTTAGACCCAGGGCAGGGAGTTGCAGCAGCCTCACCTCTACCAGGCTATGAGATTCAGGGAGAGGGGTTAACAGAGAGCATCTGTTATAGGTCTAGTGGACTGGCCTAACCCTAAACCTTGACAGTCATCCTAGAAAACTGTAGAAGGAAACCCCAAACTCTTCACATTTGGTGTAAAGAAAGGGATTTGAGTGAAAGAGACTTTGGGGCAATATTGTGTCCTAATCAAATGGGTCAGTCTGCAGATTTAGGACACCCAAGTCCTAGGTAAAGAAAATGCCACTTGAGAAATCTGTAGATAGAAGACTGTGTGGTGTTCTGTATTCTGTGATATTCTTTAAGAAGCAAAAAAGTCACTGAAATGTGCCCTGTTTCCAAGCAGCAGGAAAGAATAGGGAGGTCAGCAGGGAACTGGCTCTAGCGTGGCTACTGTTCAGAAGACACAGGAGGCAGGAGGTACCCAGGATTGTCACTGGCAGGCAGGGTATGGAGCATTGCTGCAAGAGGAAGACACATTACAACTACTCAAGTTTCCTTACAGTAAAAGAAGAAAGAATAGATTAAATTTATGTCACTTGAGAAAACAGATACCATTACATCTAACATTTCTCCTTTCCACTCTTCTTTTCATTTCTCCCTCAACGACAGGGTTTTTGTTTCTTGATCCACTGTTTGTGAGGAGTCAGAAAAGATCACTGAGTAATCAACTTGGTCTAGTTTTCCCAGATTTTGGGATAGAACTCAGGCCAGTGTTTATTTATGACACTTTGAAATTGAAGCTGGCTCCCTTTGCTAATCAGAGCATGGTAAATGAACTATGCATATACATGAATAATGTTTGCGTATGTGCACATATATATCTAATTCAGGACAGATAACTACCCTTAGGAAGAAAGACACATTACAAACACACTCTGTGTATATACACATATATAAATATATATAAAATAAGTAGCTTCTGTTTGATTAAGTTCTCAGCTTGAAAATAATATATTAATTCAAAAAGACAGTTATTTATTAAAGATTCATGACAATACTTCAACTTCTGTTGTTAGAACATACAATATTTGCTTGTGTCTCAGATATCCCCAAACACCTAATTATGTTAATATTTCCTTTTTGCTCAGTATGGTAATCTTTCTACTGGAAGTGAAAAGGCGTTCTATCTCTAAGGTAACTGGTCTTATAAAAGAAGTGAAAATAGCAGGCATTTATTACTGGTGGGACTTTAAAAATGTCTTCATCAGCCAGTTAAGCTGTCTATATTATAGAGTGAACAAATAGTGATTAAAACACGGAATGTCTATTCTGGAAGAAATTCTAGAATTTTGAGAATATTTTAGTTTGCAAGAAAAACTGTGACAGAATTTCTTGTGGAAGAAAAAATTATTTCATGGGCAAAAAAAGCCATATGCATTCTGATTTAGCTTTTCTAAACAGTAAACAGAGCCTGACCCAGCTGAGACCCTCCATTCCCCCTTGTCTCTTAGGTCCCCTCTTTTTTGCTTGGTGATAGGAGGGAAGGGGTTCCTCCACTTCATTTTGAGAAACACCATCATTTGTTTGTCCCTCAGCTTCCAGAGCCCCACACCTACTGTGCAAGGGCAACTGGGAAGGGGGGGGGAACTCGCCTGCCTTTCGGAGCAGGGACTTGTCTCCATTCCCCCTTGACTCCTGGGTCCTCTACCCAGTGGCAAGGAAGGAGGGGATCCTCTCCTTCTTGTGGAGCTCCCTGCCTGTTCTGCAAGGGCACTGAAGGCAGAGCTCGTCTCAAGAGAGCATTCCTGCTTCCTTTTTTTTGTGGCAGGCAGAGACCTGTTCCCATTGATACTGCTCCTCCTCACGAGCCAATTGTGCCATGATTTCCTCATCGGAAGGCGCCTCGAATTCGAGGGGTCCATATCTGTTAAGTGAGGGCAATGGGGGAGAAGGGGGAGCGGGGGTAGGATTCTCCTGCCTTTCTGAGCTGGGACCTACCTCCAGGCCTTTCCCGTGCTGTCACTTGTGTCCTCTCCTTCTGTCTGATGACAAGAGGAGCAGGGGTCCTGCACTACTTGTAGGGCCTCCTCCTGCAGCCTTGGCCTCAGGGTGTGACTCCAGCAATCGGTTTCACTTTCACATTCTCTAATTGTCCTCAACCTCTCTACCTCCTCTCTAGGTTCAGCTACCTCCCTGAGCAGGTCATTTATTTGCTCGCACCTTATGAAAACATTGTCCCTGACTACTCCTATTTCAAATGCCAGGCTCAGGCACTCGCCACAGCCAGAGACCTGCACGGCTGTGTGATGGTGTGGGAGTTCTGTCTGGGTTCCCACATCCTTCATCCTCATTGTGACTCTTTGCCTTGTTGTGACCATATTTTATAATTCCCTGTCTGGGAGGAAACCAACCCTCCTTGTGAGAGTACTCGGATAGTTCTGGGACTACCGCTCTCTCTGCCCACTCTCTATCAGCTTCCCTGTCCTGGGAAAGCCTCAGTCAACTCCCCCTCAGTTAATTAAATTAAATGGGAAAGCTCTTACAGCTGTCACTCTCTGCTGTAGCTGGCTATCGCTGGCTCGTGCCTGCAGTATCACCCTCCCCAGTGCAGATTTACCACACAGGAGCTGGTCACTCTGACTAGTGGACTTACCTTGTGCACTGGCAGAGGCTTAGCGCCCTGCCGAATGAGCTGCAAACAACTACAGTGACCCTGGGTCACAACAAGCCCTGTTTGCTCACCCTATGCTCTGCGGGCAGTGACAGCAGAAACATAAGAAAGTTCATATTCTTAAGAACGTTGTTTCACAATATTACAGCTGAAGTTCCTTTGTACTGGATCATACCAGAGGGACAGCAGGTTTAATATTCAACATCTAACAGGTGGCATCTGCTGATTTAGAGAAAGGGGAACAAATATAATTGTCCTAATTACCTGATTCATTATTCTTCTTACTTCATAAACTACGTCTGCCTCCTGTGTCTGGTTTATACTGATCTCAGTTTCTACCAGTTGTCTGCAAATCACTATAAAAATCTTGTCCTTGTCTTCAGGCCTTGTTCCTTCTCTTTCTTTGAGGACCAAACATAACAGGTGAGCATATTTAATACTGCAGTCTTGCCAGATTTATATGTATTCACCAACAAACACATCCTTCTGGATGTCTGCCAGTAATGCTTAGATATTCCTTTAAAACTCTGTCTTTCATTCCTTTGTCTCAGAAGTCTCATATTTTTTCCTACTTATTGCTTCATTTGCTTACAAATTTCAGACTTTAGGCATCAACTCTCTGCTGCGTTGTAGAATATTACTAATCCTAGAATATCCATGTTTTTAAAAAAAGTACCTACACTGCTGTCCATAGACATATCTTAAAGTCTTAGTTTTCCTTTAACTTAAGTGCTTGCCTGAATCAAGTGTCTTACTTCTTTATTGTCACCACCCCTGCTGCAGCATTCCTTACTTAATCACTCACTAAGACTACACAGCTTCTGGGTAGTATGCTGTGTGCTGTCTGTGGAGCGAAGTAATGTCTGGTGCACTTACGAGTGTCATATAATCATTCATGATAGCACACAACAATGTGTTTATATCCTCAGACTGTACTTAAAGTTGATCATGAAAAACTTCCAAGAAAAACAGATTTGGGATGGGAGTTTTTGGAGCAAGGACTGTCTCTTAATCTGAGTTTGTGCAGTGTCTGGCATAGTATAACCTTGCTCCTGCCAATCCAAACATCATGATATACTCAACATGGCTGATAGCGATTTGTGTATATAGAAAAAAACAAAAATCAACCACAAAATTTAAAATGTTACTTTTCCATTGTGTTGATCAATCTGTTACTGAGCAGTTAAACACTAGATTATTCTCTTAATCTGTACCTTTAATCCTCTGTCATGCACTCTGAAAAGTTACATATGTTTGGAGTAATTTCTAGAATGAAAATGGGACATTAACCATATCTAATGTAAATGAATGAAAGAATATTTTAAAATCAAATTCTCAAAACATCTTAGAATCTCAAACACATTGTAAGAACTGGTAGGGGGTTTAGTAGAGAAAATTATTAATATTATGAATTTTCAACAAAATTATTGAGATTATAAAAGGGAGAATAAAATACTTTACAAAACCTACAGAAAGACATCAGGAAAGCAAAAAGGATTTGGCCAAAGAAGCAGAGCAGGAATACTGACTAATTTAAAATTTGGAAGATAAACACAGAATACCAGTAATATTAAATAGCTATTTTTTAACAAAAATATTGTGGCCATTTTTGTCTAGAAATTTCCCTAAAAACACTTTTATCTGAAGGTCTACCTGAGGTGTCCAAAAGATATAAAGGGCTTCTTTTCCCCATCATGTTTTGAAATGAACAATGACAATTCAAAGGATCATTTTCAGTTGTTACCTCATTATTTGGTACTGATGGCAATTCTGTTGCCTCCAGTCACAGTAAAGGTTTACTCCTTAACTTATGTAAGTAGATGAACCCCTGCTGAAGTCAAAGCAACTACAGATATTTTTATATTATCTGAGAAGTTTCAGGTCACAAATAATATATTCTTTATTCTTCATTCCAGTATTGGTCTTACTTACATGAACTACTTCCAACAGTGTTTAAAAATTACTGCTATAGTTCCAGGACACAGCTTTATTCTGCTCTGGATAGCAGATAATAGGATACAACATATAACAGCTTTGACAAAGACTTGTCTTGCAATTAACACCACAGAAAGTGGGTCTTCTTGTTGGTCATACCAATCCAAACATTACTTTTTTAAATTATTTAGGTATTTTTATAAATAATATAGTGAGACTACAATTTTCACTGTATAACTGTGCTGGAAGCATTGGGTGAAACATGCAAAATTGATTTCCAAAGTACAGCAAAAATTTTGCTCGTGAGTGCATTTACTCCTCAGGGAGTGAAAACGAAGGAGAGAAAAACCTGGTTCATTAAGCTGTGTTGCAACCAAAAGCAGAAACATCTGCTAAAATCACAAGCAACCTGATGGCTAGACACATCAAGGGAAATGAGGAGTTAGATGTGCATTTCACTTTGTCTTAAGTTTCACTGACTTAGAATACTATTTATAATGCATGTGGTTGATCTGAAATACAGGTAGAGAATGTATTGTATGGGATCAGTCATAATATGCAGTGCTAAGTAGCTATTTGTTA
Organism: Ceryle rudis; assembly: GCA_033439905.1. Taxonomy (NCBI): domain Eukaryota; kingdom Metazoa; phylum Chordata; class Aves; order Coraciiformes; family Cerylidae; genus Ceryle; species Ceryle rudis. The sequence continues at coordinate 54,576 of JAAGNO010031255.1, forward strand.
ATCTACCTTTCTGTTTCCATTTTACCGTTTGCTATTACAATGGGGAGAAACTTCTTTGAAGGCAAGAGACAAAAAAGAAAAGCATACGCTTGTTCACTTTTAACATGTTTAGCAACATAAACACTATGTACACATACACTGTCTTCCAGATCTGATGCTGAGGATACGAAAGCAAAGTAAATCTGTAGAAGGCTTTTTTTTTTACCTATTTTCCATGTAACTCCCACCTTTTCTGGTCTTCATTATTGCTTATTCATAAAGATTGAAAATTCCTCTTAGAGATTTACTATCCCACTGAAAAATGCCTTGTCATGATAGATCACTGTAATTGTGGCTGAAATGGTACATAGAACTTGAGGTGAAATTTCAGCAGGCAAATACATGACTGCATAAGACCATTTGATCTCATAACTTGAATTGAGTGGGTTTTACTCTTCTTTTTTTGTCACTCCAGGATTACAACACCACAGCAGCATGATTACTTAATGACCGTGGAGTCTGTTCAAATGAATCTATTTTCTATATATTCCTCAGTGCCTTGAGGAATTATCAAGGGATATAGAGCCTCACATGAACAAACTGGGCAGGGAATAGCTAGGAGAAAGAAACTGCAAAATATTTAAAAAGTTTGTTCTCTTTCTAGAGAGTATTTGCTACTTTTGAGTATTTCTAATTACAATTTTGTAACTTGCAACATGCCTTTACTTGCTAGACCATTGAACTAGAGCTGACTCATGCTTTACCTTATCCTTAAGTTCCCAAGTCCAGAAAGATTTCACATCACATGCACCCCAAAGTAAAAACAAACAAACAAAGCCCCAACCCAAAACCAAACCTCACCCCAGAGAAAAAAAGCAGCTTGGAAACTTTTTAAAGAAACTTCAAAATATCTAGGTTATAACAGAAATAAGAAGACTTTGAACATACTTTTTCTGCTGCAACCATGCAAAGGTTCCTCACCTTAGGCTTAGTCTCAGATAACTAGTCTAGTCTCAGGTAACAGTGTCTCTCTAAATGACAGAAAATCCCTTGAAAACTCTTGCTTATGATGTTTTACTTTCTGCCATCTCTGTAAGTTGATGATCTCAGCTTTATTTCAAACAACTGTCAACTCTGCACGTCAACATTTTGTTTCACGCTCTTCAGGATATGTACTATTCTTCCCCAGCATGCTGGGGGGAGGAGTGCAAAGGAAGACATCAGTGTGTCACAGAATTAATTATACTCAAATGACTCCTTCCTTTTAGAGAAATGTGAAGAAACATTGACCAAAAAAACCAAGTATAGAGTTCATCACATCATTGTATTAATAATTTGAAATTGTTCCCCACCCTTACTTAACTACAGTTGAACACTTCAATATACAAGTCAAGCTTGTTCTGCAGCTGTGGTTAAGATTTTACCATAGTGCTCTCTTAATCACAGTAATGCTCTGTAAGCGGCCATTCATTATATTCCATGTGGTAGTTTAAGGACTTTTCCATTTAACACTGGCACCAATGACCACCTGTAATGAAATGCAGCTGTGGCTCAGCCTACAAAGCAAACACAGTGACTATATGTTTTTCTTTAGCCAAATCTCTTTACCTCTGCTGAATGAGAATCAGGAAATTTAGAGGGGTTAAAATTTGGGAATCAATTTTTTTTTTTTTTTGAGGAAAGCACCTTTTCTTTATAGGGTGGTGGTCAATGGCTCAAAGTCCAGATGGAGAGCAGTGACAAGTGGTGTCCCTCAGGGGTCCATACAGGGACCTGTCTTGTTTAACATTTTTATCAATGACATAGACAGTGGGATAGAGTGAGCCATCAGCAAGTTCACAGATGACACCAAGCTGAGTGGTGCTGTCAATACACCAGAGAGATGGGATGTCATCCAGAGGGACCTGGACAAGCTGGA
>JAAGNO010031255.1:56572-79368 GCA_033439905.1 Ceryle rudis
GCCCAGGGAGGTGGTTGAGGCCCCATCCCTGGAGACATTCAAGGTGAGGCTTGACAGAGCTCTGAGCAACCTGCTCTGGTTGAGGGTGTCCCTGCTCTCAGCAAGGGGGTTGGACTAGATGACCTCTAGAGGTCTCTTCCAACACAGACATTTCTATGTTTCTATGATGTTGTTTTCAGAGGCAATTAAATCAATGTGGTAACCAGACTGTACTAGCAATGTGCTCTCAGCACCCTGTGCTATCCTGGAGATGTTAACCAAGACAGGACTGGACTTTGAATTTATTTAGCTAGGTAGTTCTTTCAGAAGCAAAGAAAAAAGGTTGAAAATATAAATCTGTGTTTAAGTACATGAAAAGTGTCTCAAACATAAAGTAAGAGTAACCAAGGAGAAGTATGTAACATGATAATGAAAGATCTTTTAAAAAGATGAATGTAATCATGAAACCAAATGGTAAATTTATTCTGAGGAACAGAGTCAAAAGTGAAAAGAAATTTGCTATTAGAGATGCAAACTGTGAAAGTTTCAGTTTAAACAGTTCTCCCCTGTCAAGAGAATAACATGCAAGAACGTAAAATTGATTTAAATTTATAAATAAATAAGTATTCAAGTCATCTGGACAGAAAAATAAGTAGGATTACAGAAATTGAAAAGGGATTCCAAATTAGGAGACAGCTGGTGCTGCCACACAACACTGCTTGCCACAACAAGCAGTGTTCCCTACTTGCAAGACTCAAGAGGTGCAGATCTTTACAGCTTCCCCCTGGGACTGGGGATCTGCTGTGTCATATTGTATTGGGCCCAGGAGTCCACCAGGAATAAGAGGAAGGAGGGGACAGCTACCACATGATGGAAACCTGCAGTGATCTGTGAAGTGCTGTGTACCCTTGAACCAAAAGGAGGAGCTACTGAAATTGCTGAACCAAGAAATAAACCAGGTGCAGACCCATATGGTGACCCTGCATCAAACCTTCACTGAGGTTGTGACCCAGAACATTTTTCTCTTCATGTTTTGGTGGTATGAACAAATCCAAGTGACTTGAGCCAGCCATACAGGCAAATACCACTCCACTTCCAGCTCAGCTGCAACAGTTAGCATGAGGTGGGAGGTGGAGGAACCATGACTGTGCAGTTTCTCTTTCTTTTGCTGATCTGTTCTCCAACTTGAATGAGCAAGGAAGGAGTGATCTTGGAAACACAGTACCTTCCTTGCTCATGAGCTGTGACAGCAAAAGCCTATGCACAAAGTAAGGTGTATTCGACTCATGCCTGTGTGCGTATATAAGACTTAAAACTAAGTTTCCTTGGGGAGGAAAATAAAAAAAGATGGAAAGAATAATAAAAAAGGCTGAGTCACTAAATAAAAAAAGAACAGAACAGGTTCTGAAAATGCCTCTGAAGGGTGTAGGTGCTTAACATCTGGATATTTTCTTTTTAAATGAGAGGAGAACAATGACAATACTTATGTAGCTAGCTCAGTAACAGGAATAGGAATAGATTGTTACTTATCAGCAGCAATAAACTGCTGATTAACTCTTTAACTTACAAATTGAAAGTAATCCTTGCAGAACCTATTACTGGTCACATTTTGTGCAGCTCTGGAACAGAGAATGGTACTTTGTAGTGAAAAAAAACCATGGACATAAACAGAAAATTGTGTAAAAAAAAAAAAAAAAATCCTGATTACTATCAAGGGTGTATGTGGTTTCCTTGGGGTTTGGGGTGAGGTTTTTGATGCCCCTTTCTTCCAAATGCTATATATGAAGTCTGAGCTCTGCTTGACTCTTTGCTCACTTGTTCTGACACTCTCTGTGTTGTCCTGACCCACAAAGCTGTTCACACAAGTTACTTTCTGAGCCCCTCCCTCAGTTTGGGTTTTTGGAAGAGCCTCAGAGAACTCTCAGTCTTTTTTCTGTGGACTTTGTTTTATAATAAGGTTGACTGCAAAGAAAACAGCTCATTCATGTGCACATCCTGTGCAAAGCACTAACCTTGACAGAACAAAGGTATTTTTCAAACATAGAATTGTGTTCAATTTTTTTGTGTGTGTGTATTAGGTATAAATAGGCTTGTTTCACAGCAGACATACATTGGATTTAGTTTTGGATGCACTTATGTTGTTATTTCTTAAACAAATTAATGTCTTGTAATAAATCAAAAAATGTTTCCCTTTCAGTAATTTTATTTTATATAATAGAAACATAGAACCATATTACCACAGCATCATAGGATAGTTTGGGTTGGAAGGGGCCTTCGAAGTTCATCTAGTCCAAACACCCTGCCATGGGCAGGGACATCTTTCACTAGATCAGGTTGTTCAAAGCCCCATGCAGCCTGACCTTGAACACTTCCCATGATCCACAGCTTCTCTGAGCAACTTGTTCCAGTGTTTCACCACTCTCACCATAAAAATTTCTTTCTTATGTCCACTCTAAATCTATCCTCTTTTAGTTTAAAACTGTTGCCCCTTGTCCTATCACTGCAGGCCTCGATAGAAAGTCTTTCTCTGTCTTTCTGATAAACCTCCTTCATGTACTGAAAGGCCACAATAATGTGTTCCTAAAGCCTTCTCCAGGCTGAACAACTCCAATCTCTAAACCTTTCTTCATGAGAGGTGTTCCAGCCCTATTATCATTTTTGAGGCCCTTCTCTGGACCCAATCTAACAAATCCACGTCTTTCTTGTGCTTGCGAACTCAAGAGTTGGATACAGTACTCCAGGTGGGGTGTCACCAGAGCAGAGTAGAGGGTGAGAATGATCTTCCTTGACCTGCTGGCCACACTTCTTTTTATCCACTCTGGGTTGCAAGTGCACATTGCCAGCTCATATCCATTTTTTTTTTTTTTTTTTGTCCAGCAGTATCCCCAAGTCTTTCTCTTCAGAGCTGCTCTCAATCCATTCACACCCCAATCAGTATTGGTATTAAGGATTGCCTCGACTCAGGTGCAGGACCTTGTACTTAGCCTTGTTGAACTTCATGAGGTTTGCATGGGCCCGCTCCTCAAGCCTGTCAAGGTCCCTCTGGATGGCATCCCTTTCCTCCAGTTAATAAACTGCACTACTCAGCTTAGTATCATCCACAGACTTGCTGAGGGTGCACTCAATTCCAACATCTATGTGATTCATGAAGACACTAAATAGTTCTGTCCTATACAGATCCTTGAGTGACACTACATATTACTGATTTCCATTCAAACATCTCTCAAATCTTCTTTGCAGTATTATGAAAAGTACAGATTCCTGCTCCATTGTTAGACAGTTTTTGCTGATAATCCTTCTGATTCTCTAAAGCAAGTTAATGGTGACCCTTTTAAGTTACTGTTTTGTAGTGGTGTTACTTTTCCAGTTAGGGAATCATCATTCAGTGTCAAGATATGGTAGCCAAAGACATAGAAAACCAACCATTTGGATACTAAAAGTAGAAGGTAGGGGAGTGGATGTAGCTCAGGTTTGTAAAAGTTTTGGGAAAAGGTTCTGTGTCACTACCACATCAATACTGATCACAATATTTTTCAATTGGAATATAATTTGTTCCCTTGGACTGCCGAGAAGTTAGCAGGGAGTGCTGGTTTACTCTGTAATGCAAAATGAAGAAAGGAAGGCAGGGAAGGTGGTTATAGAATTTTAAGTTTCTTTGAGCTTCTTTGTGCTTCTACATTTTTGCGTTTACCTTTGACAAATATCACGATGAGTTTCAGAACCACTGTGTTGTAAAGTCCACTGTCCTCATGTCACATCCAACTTCTATCTTACGTGACAGATACATTTGTCCCTATATTTTATTCACACTGTCTGTGTGGGGTAGCTATGAGTCACCAGCTTTATCATAGGCCTGGACTTAAAGCTGATTAGGATTCATCTTGGTTTTAGAATTAGTTTGACAATAGACTTCTAAGTCTCAGGATGTTGGTTTACCTGAAGCTGATAGTCAAAACCTTTGCTTCATTGAACATACAAGTCAGTGTCATTGTCCTGCTTTAAGGAAATAATGGGTCTGAATATTTTTGTCAGTTTTTTAAGATAGGATGTTTGGAAACCATGCAAAGTCATCTGTAGTAAAAATTACTGAATCAGGCTGGTTTAGGCATTTGGAAGTTTTAAATCCTACACCAAGGCATTCCTGGCCACTGTGAAAAAAAATTGTTTTCACTCATGAATTCTTGACCAGAAACCTTAATATGGGTAGCTAACAGATGGGCAAGACCCATCTGAAAAAAGATGGCTTTTTTTAATGTAATGGGAATTTGTTTTCCTGTCAAGTCAGAGAAATAAGTCAGTGCTTAAAGCTAAACCTATGTCCCTGCAGCATTTAGGCCTAATGTTATAAGAGAAGGATGAGATAGTGCAACATTAAGGAGCTCTGCTTGCTCCTCTGACATGCTGTTTTGCTCAAAAAAACCCAGCAAAATGCCTGGAGAATGTGATTCTGTGTTTTATTAATGTACAATCTGAGCTCACAGCAATTTAGGAGAAAGTGGAAAACAGCATAATTCTCAACATTGTGGCAGACCTTGTTTAGCTCATGTCTTCACATTTTGAAAAGGAAAAGTATGCTTTTGTTTTGAAACTGCTTTTGCCACAGTTTCTATGACTGCCATCTACTGCCAATGTTCTGTATACTTTTAGCAGTACTGTAGCAGAACTATTTCTATGCTGTTTGATTTTCCCAACTATCTAGGTACTAAAAGCTAACTAGATGATGCTATCTCAGGTCTGTGTATAGCTGAAATAGCAGTTATCCATGCTTTACTTTTTTAAAAAATTCTGTACTTCACTGTTTAACTGCCCTAATTTTAGCTTCTGAAATATGCTCCAAACATACAGTAATGTAAATAATGTAGTACTGCATCAAATTACTTCACAGTATTGTAATATTTTGATTTTATTGTTTTATTCTTCTGTTAACATCATTAATATCAGCTTTCTCCATACAGTGTAGATGCATTTGTAATCATATGTTAGACGACTTGTACCGCAAAATATTATTCTGCTATGAAATGAAAATAATTTTCAGGACACTCAGTTAATGTTACTGTACTGAAGGAAATAATCATTCACATTATATTTAACTGATCACGGTATCCTTTAAAAGTAATTGCAAATTCAAGGAGCTAGTCATGGAAAAATGTCCATTCTCTGCTTGCTTAGATCCAGTTCATGAGCTTGAGTCTCATATTCAGATTTCTTCATGGTGGAAGGACAGGTTAACATAGGCTGTACAAGCAATACAAAGAAAACTGATTTCAAGTGATCAGGGAAGCTAACTCATCAGTGTCTTTGATATGACATTTTCTTCTATTCATCTGATGACCATGAAGCTAATACATCAATTAACTACCTTCAGAATTTGCTTTACTCTGACAAATTTTATTATGCACGCATGTGACACGTTGGTACTTTTGCACAAATAATGAGAAGGAGCAAAGTATGTAAAGGAAAGGAAAAAGGACAAAGGTGTTAGAAAAGAAAAAAAGTGGATTGTAGTGAGTCAGAGAAGAAACAATTGAAAACTGAACAAAAGCATATAAGTGCCTCACAGAAACACTCTAGAAGCATACAGCTGATTAGTCATACAGCTACAATTGCCGGTTACATCTTATTATTTTTGACTTAGATGCCAAATGTTGGTAAAGGAGAAAGCAGACATGTAGGAATCATAGAATGTATGTTTGACCAGCACTTATGAATAGGCTGCATATTATAAATTCCTGTAGTCATTACTATTGCTATCTCTATATATCTTCACATCCCCATAGCCTTGTCTTCACAGATGTGAACCTCAGAAGGTGACTCCCTGATGTCAGACCTGCAGTATTCCAGAGAGAGCTGAATGCAGGCCACATGGACCAGAGGTAAATGCACTACAAAGGTTACATCCTCAGTGGTGTTAAGTGGTTATAGATCAATTGACTTTAAACTGTGTTTCAACTTCAGCTACATTTAAGAAACTGATTTGATCTGATTTTAGGAAAGTAAGAAATATTAAAGAAATAACTGGTTTAGAATAATAGACTGTCAGTTCCTGGGACATCTTTCGAGACAGGACATGGGGAAAATCTGATTGATGATGAAAGCCAATTTCATAAAATAAATGTTTTGAAAACTGGATGAAATAAGGACTAGTCCAGTGGCCACTGTAATATTCAGTGCAGAGAAGCTAGAGTTCATCTAGCAAACTAATCAGGCAACAATGCAAAAAGAAACACTGAAGATAAATTATAGTAATGTATTAATTTTTTTTATACATAGTAGGTAGAAATGGTGCTGTGACAGTTGCATAAGAAATTAAATAACTCAACCTGGTCTGTTTTGTATTTATGCTTTGTATAATAATTTTTGTTGATGAAATCTCAGAAGATTATTTGGGATAGAATAACTGTTCTATGCTCATTGCCATAAAAATAATTCTTAAAATGCTAGGTCATTAGACCTTAACAATATTGCAACTATTAGATAGAAATATATCTCAGTAAATGCATTGGAAGCCTCTTAAGGAATATCTTTATGTTGCTTAAACATTTACAAGTCTCTCTCTGCAGGATGTCAGGTAGCCTCCTGTTAGTAAAGAAAACAGACTAGTTTGAACCACCCATCTTCATTTGAAAGGTAACAAAACCAGATCTTTCTTGTAGCACAACGGTTGTCAGATTTGTCAAATTTGTAAATATAAATGAGAAATTGTTAACCAAGCCTACAATATTTCCTTTTTATTCTGTAACACACACCTGAAATCTGCCAGTTCTAATATCCCTGTGAGTAATTATGAAGGCCTCAAGGCTATTTGTTAGATGCTACAATATACATTTTACACAATAGCAGCTTTTGGTGATATTCATATTTTACTTCAGAAAGGCAATAATTAGCTTTGCATAGGCTCATAATACGTCCTGTATAGGAGTCCCTCGTTTATGCAAGAAGATAAAGAATAAAAGCTAAAAAGTGAAGAATTTCTTTGTTCCACTGCTGCACTTGAAGAAAACAGCTAGGTTGAATATTGAGGTCTATTCTGAGTGCTTAATATTTAGACTTCCATTAAACTTTTATTGAAACACTTTCTTGTGCTTTAAATTACATCTAGGAAATGTATAGTGCATTAGGTTATTTTATGCATGGCCTATATTGTGCATGAGGGGCAATACTGTCTGGTTTTAGTATTAATACAGAAGGAAAGTGCATTCTTCTTTCATTGCACATCCTTGGCAAAGGCCAAGTAAAAGCTCTGTTGACATTGCAATCAAGAGTGGCAACACTGTAAATCTAGGCATAACAGAGCTACCTCTATGCTTGAGAATCTGCATTCTGAGAAAGTTCTATTACTGAAATCTTCATTCTTTTGCTCTGTTTTTCCTTAAACACTTTTGATGCTGTATGGTGAACACCCGTAAGAGCAACAAAGGAAAAACAAACGGGACTTGCCAAAGCTGAATTATAGAGAATGCTTTAGATCAGTGGGTTGATTCTTTGCAAGGAAAGAAAAATCACAGTGTAATGATTAATGCAGCCTCTTTCACCATCTCCATTTCCTCCCTAGGCAGAGAGCTAACCTTGAAGAACAATGTATGTGCCTTTGTGTTGTTACTTGCTTTCTAGCTGCTACCATGTAGTTGTGACATGGATTTAAGGCTTTGCTTATTATGGGAGTTCTCAAGTTTCTGGACCAAAGCCACAAATTCATAAAATTTCTGGTTTTTGGAACCATGTCTGCCACAATGGTTGTGCTAAATATACAGCATATTTTCACCCTTAAGAATCTGTCAGTTAACCTGTGGGTGGTATTTTCTCTACCCATTCCTTACCTATCTTCCCTCTACTATTCTTTTGCCAATAATTAAATCAATTACAAATTTTATTTTTAAAAATGGAACTCTTGGCTACTCAGTGGCCACGGACAATGGATCTTCAAACTCTGTTTCCTTCCCTGTCCCAAGAAATGCTGCCCAAACCAAGCACTATGATCAGGCATACCCCTTAATTTAAACTAATTTTATGTTGGGCCCAAGTCCTTACACTGAAGTGATATCAAACATGCTCTGTAATGTTGGTAGGAGACAATATGATTTTTTAATCAATTATTGTGATGAGTGTCTCAAACAACAAAATGTCATTTCTGAGAAGAAAAAGAATGGCATGTTAGCATGAGGAACTTTCTCAAGGGCTTAATAATGGCCCACAAGAAAGTGAAAAAAAATTATCATGAACTTTTGTTGAACCGCCTGAATCACATTTACGGGAAAATGATGTTAGCTGAAAAGAAAGTTAAAAGTACACTAATAAAGACAGAACAGATAAAGAACAGGAGAAACCAAAAAATACTAATAAAAGTATGAAAAGTGCTGGCTAAAATCTAGCATTGTTAAATTTCATCAGATTTTTCATACCATATATAGAATTAATTTGGACATGTAGAAGCATAAGGAAAAACTTAATATGCATGTCCTAAGTTTGGACTAAAACCCATGAAAATATATAATTATATGGTTAAAGTTCAGTGCATATACAAGTACATAATTTACATGAAAAAAAAAAACCAACAGGCTTAATAAGCTTTTAAAACTTTGTTACAGTATTTGCCTGACATTTGAATTCTTAACTGTGCAACCGTAATATTATTTTAGAAGAAATAAAAAGAACAATGTTAAGAGTTGTTTCACTACAGTGATAAAGAGTTTTTAGGCAGTTAAGTCGCCTAAACTTTTTCCAAAGTGCAAGTTTGTCTTCTTCTTAGTTAAAATTTTACACTCATATTAATTTACAACTCAAGTACTTAAGTGATTTAAATATTTGATATCTGTTTTATATTATATAGGGTGTTTTTTTGGTAATAAACAGTATAACTTTTTCATCTTTTTTCAGACCCAGGTTTGATTTAATATCTGCTTGGCAATTAATGTAATGAATTTAATGAGAGACTAAGAGGATAGAATTCTTTTTGAGTGGGCACCTGGCATACATCAGTTGCTATGGTGATTACCCAGATGTGCAAACAAGTAGCGGAAAAAATAATGATTTGATATTCCCATGGTAAAAGATATAATATTTGTAATTGATAAACAGTGCAGTAATAGGAGGCAGAATATGGATTTTGAAGCTACAAAGAAAAATCTAACATCACCCTACCTAAAAAGAACTAGAAGGGAACTAACTGCAAGAGTTTCAGATTACGCTGGAGGAGTGAGTAACCTGCATCATCTAGTGAAATGGGTTAGCAGATGATGCCCTGCTGGGCCATTTCCTGCTCAAACATGTAAAGGAGAAGGGTCCTCTGAGAACACATCTGAGGAAGAAAACACACAACTTGTCTCTTTTGCTCTACCCCAGACTCTCAGCCTTGGTCCTATCATAACTGGGATAGAACAAGGAAAGAAAAAAGGGAGAGGGGAGAGTTTTACTATTTCTCCTGCTCTGCAAAGACTGCATATCCCAGTTATGATTTAATGTATAGCCAGATTTTCAATATATGTGTTGCAGCAGCAGGTTGAACAAAAATAAATATCCCACTGCCCAATGTTACATTGCAGTACTGCTTCTGCTTATGGTTCTCAGAGGCCTGTTTTGCTACTCCTATGCTCAAATCTACAACTGTCTCATGAACTGTTAAATCACTTCTAAAACCACATGGAGAGGACAAAAAGGCCTTCATTATGATATGAGATCTGTGAGCCTTACTGTTTATTTCACACTGCATCAGGGCCTATTCCAACAGCATAGTTTGGGGGATTAATCTAGATTTTCCACAACAAAGGGCAACATAACATTTTGCAAAGTGGGCATTGAAGCTAATTTGAACCTAACGATGTACAGTGAAAATAATTGCTTGCAAAATAAATTCTGTGAAGAAGACTATTGTATTTAATGACATAGGAAGAATAGCTCTAGCATTCCTTCTCCCTAGTGATTTTGAGACAAAGGTGTGCATGCAAAATCAACATTAATTGTACCACAGAGAAGAGTGCAGAGCCAGATGGGTATGCCTATGTTAAGCATACCAGAAGACACCAGAGAAAAGAAGAAAGTGAAGTTGAATTACTGTAGTCGATATCAGAACACCTCATTAACATTCCTCCCCCTGCACTCTAATTATCACTTTTTTTTTTTCCTCTCTTTTCCCACAATAGCTGACAGATCTATCCTTGATTCTCATATTTACTTTTAATAATATAACCTGGGGACACTCAAGAAAAATATGTGTCTTGCAGTATTGCACAGCCATAATATTACATGGTATTTATTGTTAAAGTAATTTGTAATGTTAATTAATGCTTCAAGAAAGAAGGATCTATCTATTAATTGCATGAACACATACCTTACTGACAATCTTTTAGTATTGTCTAAGTCACACACAGACAGCAGATTTCTAATTTCCCATTCTTTGGAGGATGTGACAAACATATTCCTCTGTCTTGGTTCTAGTCTACAATTTTAAATTATCTAAAGGCCAGTGCTAAAATAAAAAAATAAATTAAAAATAAATCCCATCTGTAGTGGACAATAAGGCAGCTTACAAGTTAGTTGAGCAAATGAGATTAAAAATCATGTCTTTCCCATAAGCAGATGAGGACACATACGTGCAAACAAATAAGCAAAATGAGACTTCAAATGCACTACCTCCATCCAAGGTCAACTTTTACTTAGTATTGTTTTGGTTTGGTCTGGTTTGTTTTCCAGATTATTAAAGAAAGGAAGGAAGGAACTAAGGAAAGTAGGTAGCCGAGGAGGGAAGATGGAAAGAAGGAAGGGTCCGGTAGACTTTGTCTCAAATGTATCTGTGAGTAGCCTTTTCTGAGCACCTTCCCTTGAAAGTTCACTTTGGAAAACCCACTTCCAACAGCCAAAATGGGAGGAGTTCAGGTTGGAGATGTTTCTGACTTGCAGCTTCTGTTTATCCAAATATTAAATTTAAGGTTTTTCAAAGCCAGGAACTAGGCCAAAGAATCAGTTGTTGATAAAATACAAGGTAACCAAATTATTTTTCTTTTTAGGTTAGCAACATGACTGTAAATATTCTCCCTTCACACAAGTAAAGATGTTAAAGGGTTGTAGATCAATTTAATGGAATGATTAATAGAGTTGTTTACACACAACTCAGAAAAGAAGGAATACCGAGTGAAAGGAAGGGTTAATTTCAGGGACATTGCAGTGACATTGACATGTAATTTTATGCTTGTCATCATTGTGGCAGTTGAAGAAGTGCCTTCATTTTTTGAAAAATGATAAATGACCAATTATAGATAATGGGAGACCATAAATTTTATCTTAATCCTCAATTATTGTATGTATCAAAAGGCCACAATTTAGTGCCTATATCCTGTTAAATTTGATCTGGATCTTATCCCCACAATGTATGTAATTGGTTTCTGTGCCCATTTAAAATGACTCCTACTCTGAAACTTCTCCCATGGGAATAGCAATTATGCATTTGATTTTAATAACTTGTATAGACCCATAAGTCTCCAGGTACTTACAAATAGCTGTCCAGGATTCTTAACTTCATGTATACAGGCTGAAGAGAAGACTTTGAAAATCTTTATTGCTCAGGGACAAAGGCTCATGCATTTTCTGTCCTCAAAGGAGTAAGAAATAGCCACAGGCAAACCTCACTTCTGTGACAGGATAAAGTTCATTGGCAGCAGAGTCAGCATGCAGGTAAGCTATCAGGTACCCAGCAAGAACATGAACTCCCTAGTGTGGTGTCGAGATTCACTCTTCAAGGGTTGCCTGCTCACAAAGAGCAAGAAGTTCCTGGCAGTGGGTAAGGCAAAGCCAAGGAGAGTACAGCATGAATACTCAAATTGCTCTGCCCCCCGAAGATATCTGGAATGCTACTTCAATCATGGAGCATCAGTAGCAAAAGTAGTTCTACCACATAACAGAGAATATATTATTTCCTGTTTCTCCTGCTTTGTGCTGAAAAAATAACTTACAGGAGGGGCTCTCACATTCAGCTTCAGAAAAGTCAGAGGGTTTCATGAAACAAGACAGCATGGACCAAAATAGAAGCAGCTTTATTCCTTGCTATCAGAGAATGTTTGCATTGGTTTCAAGCTTAAAAATTGCTAGTCAGAATCCAATTCCAAGTATTTGTTCTGAAGAAAGGCTCAAGGCCAGCATTACATTAGGAATAACTAGTGCTATCCCACTCTGTAACTACTTTGAGACAAAATGGTTTGGCTTTAGTGCAGACTTTTCATTTGAAGTATGACAAAGGTTAACACTTTTTTTTCCAATATACTAGTGAGTTTAGTAATAAATAAATAAAAAACAGGTAAATGTCTACATCCTGTGAGGTCCAGTTATCTTCAGCTAGATAGGTCATGGAAAGAGCAGGGAGGAAGTAACTGAAGAGATTGCATAAAGAAACACAATATGCAGGGACATGGAGTCTTCTGTAAGATATATAGGGGGAAACAGAAATTTAAAATAAAATATGTGATAAAAATAAAGCAGAAGAGAAACAAGGAGTAGGTGAAGAACAAAGGAAAGGAAGAGCAGACAAAATAACCTGACCACTTAGGAAATAAAAAAGCAAAACATCTAGAATAAAGTAATAGAGAAGCAATTACTGAATGCTTTATTACCACTATTTCAGGTAAGCTATTCTGTTTGATCTCTTAATAGAAATTCTCACTTCACCTGCTTCAACAGAGCATACAGTTTTTCAACTTGCTAGTTTTCCAACTTGTTGGTTTATTTATTTATATATATATATATATATATAACCCCAAACAAACAAATAAAAAACCCCACAAAAACAAAAACACCAGGAGAAAAGGGCCATATATAGTCAGATCACAATAGAAACCTTACTTAGGAATCAGATTTGGAGATAGGATGACTAGTCATCACTACTTGCCTATGGTGTTATCCAACATGCAATCCCCTTTCCTTTTGATTGATGAAATAATTAGGCAAAAGAGAATCCTCCTTCCCTTCCCACCAAATCTCCATCACTAGATTTTTTTGTATTTTAAATAAGTCAGCTGAATTATCTCATTTCATCCAGAGCTTTGTAACTTTTAAAAGTGGCAATTACTCTGGTGATGTCCTTTCTTTGTCGTGTACCAAACTATCTTCATATGTCATCTGATCTGCACAAAAAAAAAGCTGTGCAAAATTTCCTATTTCTCCCATAGCTGTGCCTGGAGCTTAGTCTTACACATAGCTCTGAAGAATATGCATTTTTCAAAAGGCCACAAATTTTCCTTTGATTCCTTTTTGTTGTTATTTTAAGCACCATTGGGTAGCCCTAATTTTAAGCATGAAGCCCTTGTCTTCACTTTGAACTTAATGTGACAGGAATCATATTCATTTTTTGAACCACATTCCCACTAATTTACTTCTCTGACATGAACCACACTTTTGCTAATTTGCTTGGTATTCTAAATAGCATCTTGGGTTCTCCAGCAATTTAATTATCCTATATTCTACTTCTCACTATATTTTTGGGGTCTTTTTGTCTTATTTAATTTTAGCCTTTGGTTTACTTCAAATGTAATTTTTATTCTTTGAAGCCTTGATTTTCTTTAGTTTTTTTCATACGCTCAGGTGTTTTTCTACATGTCTTTACACAAGCATAAGATAATACTTTTCACCACAAATATTCCTTGAAATACACAGAAATCCTTAGCAGTTTTCACTATAATCAGCTGAGTTTAAAAATATTTCATTATTATTAACTCCTTCTGGTCATATTCCTCTAAATGCCTTTAAAGTGACAGTCATTTGAATTAGGGCACCAGTATGAAACACAGCTTACATCCAACGGCCCCATATGGTATAGAGCTTTTAGTATGGATTCATGTGCCCAAAGGACAAAATGTGTTTATTGCAATTTCAGAATGAATTTACTAATGATGGAGGAGACTATCAGTAGCCTAGACACTAACCAATGTACCTTATTGCTTCCTAAAAAGTTGTTGAAACACAGCATTTAAAATTTGCATGTCAGCATCTCAAAATGTTTTAAATCATGTACAAAATTTTGTCTCCATTTAAGGCTCAGGGAAAGCCCACATGAAACACAGAGCAGGATTTCTATTAGCCCCTTCCCCCCTCCCTTCCAGAGGAGGATAAAAAGGGAATAAGGAAAAAGAAAAATGCCTCGCCCATGATTGGAAGTTAAGACTATAACAATGATAAGGCACTCGAATGTATATATCCACTTTGTCCCAATTGCCTATAAGGTTGTTCCTGAAATGGGTCACATTGTCTGATTCAGTCCTCTCTGGGTTACCGTGCCACCACAAGATTTGTCTCTCAATGCCCAGAATAGTATTACAAGCAGTAGCATGAGACACTGGATGTGTCTCCAGCCATCCAATATTTGCTTCCACCATTGTCAGTACACCCTTACCCTGGCATGTGATGTAATCAATTTGCCAGGTCTCTATATTTCAACACACACACACACACCCCGTACCCCAAGGTTTTAATCCATTTCGCTTGCTTTATGACAGTGTATATGTCACAATTGTGGACAACCTGCATGGCAATGTCCATAGTTAAATCCATCCCTCGATCACAAGCTCATTGGTACGTGAGGTCTCTTGCTTGGTGATCAGAAGTGTCGTGGGCTCACCAAGCTAGAAGCAGTTCACCCCTGTGCTCCCAGTCCAAATCTGTTTGGAAGATTTTAGCCGCCTGGTCTGCCTAATGGTTTTGTCGGTGTTCTTCAGTGGCCCAGCTTTTAGGCACATGGGCATCTGTGTGCTGTACCATCACCCTTAGTGTCTCTAGCCGGGCAGCGATGTCTTGCCACAGATCGGCAGCCCAAATAGGTTTCTCTGTTCAGAGAAAAATTTTAATATCTTTTGACATTAATTTTGCAAGAAAGAGCAGGAATTTTCTGTTTTAAAATTGTCATGGTCTAGTAATTTTACCTTTTAACAATCTATTATCTTTTTAGAAGTCCTTATCAGTTTATGCCCTCTGTAACTCATACACATTTACCCCTGGTTAAGGAAATTTACCTTCCTGAAGTGGCACATACTGCATGATTTAAAGTAGCAATACTGAATATACCTCTTTAGAAATGAAACTACTGAGTATGGGGCAAAATCTTTAATTCAGCCAGTTTTGTTCCCTAATCTATTCCTTTTACAAGTACCCTTCCCCTCACCCCCTTCAAGAGGTTCACATGAATATACAAAATTCCCAGTAACATTCAGTGCTGACCAGTGACAGGACCCTAAGAGGCAGAAATATTTTTCTACCCTATCTCATAAATTCTTTCTTTTAGCATTTTTGTTACAATAATGTCCAAAAATAGTTAAAAATTTTAGCTATTCTGTCCTCAGTCAACATTCTTGAATACTATATCATACCAAAGAAGATGTGAAACACAATTAAATCAAGATTTTGCACTCAGATGCCACACACATGACACAACAGCTAAACAAAAATCTGCAAGCCTGCCTTCTTGCTATTTTGCCTCTTCAAACACACATTAAAATTCCTTAATGCCCCAATTATCATCATACTTCCTAACCCTTCACTTCATATATTTACAAGGAAAAAGTCTCATTGCTTTATTCAAGAGTTTAGTTTTTTAACATTTAGCATCACTTGGCATGAGGAAACAGGTAGGGGCAAGAAAACTCATCTAATGATACCTTTCATACACTTTAAATTGACTGCTTTGACCACAGTTTCACAATTGTTTATTATGTTTCCTTTCTATAATACCATATAGCCCTTCAACACTTTGAGGAGAAAACATCACTATGTCACTATTTTTCAATGGGTGGTATTTTGATTCTTTCCATTATTCCTTTCCTTAAAAAAAAAATAAAATAAAAAAAAATAAAAAAAAATCAACACTCTCCTTCATACAAACCATCTCTAAGGTAGTTCAAGACTGCTTTCCTCAATTTACTTTAAGATGGATGAAAAAAGTAACATGAATAATCTCTTTACCTAATCAATAGTATTTACAAAAGACCCACAATGCAAGTACATTAGCAGTGTTTTTCCTAGTGCTCTGGAGCTCGTGCCTATAATCTCCCTTCTGTAATGCATCAGAACATTGGCCTCTATTTTATGCCATCAGAGACCATTTTGCTTTCAACTTTCACTTACTTTTCTTTCTTTTTTTTTTTTTTTTTAACTGAAAACTTGAATTGAGAGGCTTTTAATACTTCCTACTTGGTTTCTTTAAATAAAAACGAATGTTAGAAGTGATGCATCAATGGCATGCATTAATCATGACTAAAAGCTGTGGTCATGGCTACATGAATAAAACAAATATGTTAAGGGCTTCTCTGATGCCCCTTTTCCTTCTTCTTCCTACAGACTGGATGACTGATTTATTTTTGTCCCTTCCTTATTCTAAAGAGGTCACTTGGGGTTCAGTTATGGTAAAGACTTCAGTATTTCTTACAGCATGTAGTTCAACACATTCTTTCTTTGACTCAACTTCTACTAAAAGGAGGTATTTTTGTCTCCTAACTCATATCTGTGATTTGTAATAGAAGATCCAGAATTAGTGACAAAAATGAAGCAGAAAGGGGAAATAATCAGCAGTATATCACACCACTGCACCATGATAAAGTTGTAAGTGATGGTATTTCAGCCCATATTGTTAACTGCAGGACACATACGGGAAGCTGAGTCCTCTCCACAGTCCTGACCCAGCATATTGTATTACATTATTTCAGTGAGGTGAAGAAAGGCTTTTTCATACTGATTAAAAAAGCATAGGCATGTATGCTTGCTTTTCTTCCTGTGTGGAAATCAGAATAAATCTGTCTTGTATTGTCCCTCCCAACCCTTCAGCTCAGTCATCTGCACATGTAGGCACAAATGAGATTTGGATAAGTTTAGTATTGTGGCAAGAAGACTGTTGCTTATATTTAATACAGAAATAATTTAAGTTTGCCAGAACCAGAAATACAGTTTGAAAAGCATTGCAAAGTTTTGACAGGTAGCTTTGTTTCTCAACAATCAAATTCAGTGGTACCAAAGAGATGTGGGACATACAGTTATGTAATGTCTTACCTCAAAACAATCAAAGCATGGGCAGAGAAGGTATTTTGCAGGCCTCTGAAATATTCTAAAGTAGAAAAATGATCTTAAATTTCTTCACACCTGGGGAGTACCATTATTTTCTTAGGGAAAACCACTAAGGTTTTAGGTACTGTATTGGTTTTGGAGAAGAATAATGCTCAAAAGAGACTGCCTTTCCAGCTCAGTCTTAGGGGACTTACTTGAGAGGTAAGCCCTGAGAAGTTTCTTACTCCACCTAACCTGATAATCAGTGTCCTGCTCAACAAACTGATGGATTAGCCTTTTTTGACCAGAAATTACCAAATTTGAGGTTAGTTACAGCAGCATGCCTGAAAAAAAATTTTCTTATAGTGAATTGACATTATCTTGAGAGAAAAAAAAATGCCTGAATGTTCTGCCTGACAAGCTCCACAGATCCTCCCTGTAGTACTGTCCACACAGTTACTACCCTTGACAATAAATTCAGGCCTGACTGAACAGTATAAACAAGGACAGTTCACTGATCTGACTGAAGAAATACCACTCTCTTGTAACTGTAAAATCCATTGGACTACCTAAGAGTGCATAATCACTAACTGACTGGAGTGATAAAGCCAATCTTAATTTTGCTGAATATATCTATTAATTTATTGCTTGTATATGTCTCTTGACAGAACTGGAGACTGAAGTCTTCCACTAAAATAAAAAATGGGCACTAAACTTAATTGGGTGTTAGGCCAGATGGGCTAGCCAAAAGAAGGAAATGTAGTACATCTGCATTTGCACCCGTTCTTTAGGCCTACTCTAATAAAGCCTTTGCCAATATGAGTGCTGAGTAGTTCAAATTTTCTATGACAGGTTTGCCATGTGGACTTTTGCCTACTATTAACTTGAATCAGACTGTGAGCAAAGCAACTTTTTTTTTTCTTACAGATAAGAGCTTGAAGGAATTATAGATCTCCATCAAGTTTGACAGATTTGAATTACTGACCTAGAAAGGAAAACATTCATATTCCTTTACCAATTCCCAAACACATCCCATTTTTTTTTAATTACAATTTTAATTACATGTGATGGGAAAAGTGTTTCAAGATTTGGTTCACAGCACTACATTATGTACATTTTCACCTTCTTAAGAATGGCTGGTTTTCAGACTTACAGTGTAGAAAAAGTTGCTTATAGTTATAAGGGTACACACCACAAGAAAAACATATGAATATGTGCCATTATATGCAACAAAAGATATAGAAAGGAGACCTAGCATAGCAACATACAGCAGAAAACAAAAGAAATTATCAGTGCAAAAAATTTAGATTCTGAACCTCCCAAGGTGAAATCTACTGAAGTCAACTTCTTATTAAGTTCCTTGCATATGACGTCCATCTAGAACAGCTTCCTAGTGGGAAATGAAGCTAATTAATTCATAATTTTATTTAACTTTTTAATATTAAATATCTTGCTTTTCCCTCTTATTTCTGCAAACTACTAAAAAATCAGCTAAGCTTTTGGAAAATGGGTAACATTTTGGCAAGGATCCTTCCCTGAAATTTTTTTACAGTTTTTCTTTTAATATTTTTTAAGTAAATATTAAAGCAAGGATTAAAAAAAGAGGATAAAATATTCAAGAATGCTTAAGTTGGGGAAGTTCTTGAGGAATGGTTTCTAAAATGGGCAAAGTGTCTTGAAAATATCATTAGAAGGTAAGGAAAATTGAAAACAATAATTTTTTAAGAAAAATAGAAGTGATCTTAAATAACACTCAATCATAGCAATTAAGTAGGACTAAACAAATGATCAGCTTTTTCTTGAAGTGCAAACTCTAGTAGTAAGTTAAAAATGAGGAAAAAAGCCTTGGTTTAGTAAAATTGCAATTATATGGCCAATTGGCCAACTGGGATACTTTTCCTAGTTCACCAGAGGTGTTACAAATCACCATACTAAGTATCTTGCTTCTAGGAATTTGTTATCACCAAGCAGACTCCATCATCATGCAGACCCCATCATCACTGTTGTGTTTCATGCGGATAATAACATTACTGATTTGTAAGAAAATATTTCAGCTTTATCCAGTTTTGCATTTTCATCTCCAACTGTATTAAAACCATCTTTTTTTTTTTTCTGATTATGACCAGATAACATAAATACAATACATACAAACTTTACGAATAAATACATAAAATATTGGAGCCATTTCCATTGTGCTGCATATGTTCAATAAAAGACACTCCCATTGTATTGTATATCTATCCATACATATATTCCAAATACAGATCCAGATGTGTGGCCCTTCAACACTCAAGATATTCCCAGTCATGCTTAGAATTCTTCTACTATGCCATTTTCTGTTGTTGCTGAATGCGGGTAATTGGTACAAGATGCTCTGTTTGTGGGAATTCTCAACATTTATTTATGCCATTGAAGCTTGGTAAGGAAGGGATTTCTGTGTTCTAGGAAATTCCACTGATGCAAAACATTTCCGTGTTTAACCAGACACTTCTTTTAGCAGAAATATTTTTTTCATCTTTAAACATGGCATGTCATGATGGTTTGTTTCCTTATTTTGTCACATTTGATCATTTAAAAATTAAACCAAACTGATTTTGAAATGAAGTCTTGAAATTCCTTAGTTTTAAAACTTCAGATCAAAGCACTCAGAGCCTTCTGCAGAAGTTTAAACTGAACAACATGACCAACCCTAAGCCACAAGGATGGCATTCTAAAAATTAGATGCCTGAACTGTCTTTCTGTAATCAGGGAAAAGAGAGAGGGAATTAGAGACATTATTGTCTGAAATAGGAGTAATGAATAACCTCAGGATAGGCTGATTCAGGCTTTATTGCTTATAGACTGAGCCATGATACTTGCCTAGATAAATGCTGAACTTGTAGACAATTAAAAAGGAAGCTCTTAAACCTCTTGCTTTCTGCCAAATACAGGTTTGATACAACCTTACTCTAGTTATCAGTAAACTGTTTTGATTGCATGTCCCCAGATCAATTTCATTTCTCCAAACAGTCCAAGACACTTAATTGAATGTGCAGTGGATGCTATCTCATTCTCAGTTTATGTTGTTTGTATGCATTATCTCCATATTACTTTGAAAAGATGTCTGTGCTGGATAGAACACTTGCAGAAGGGAGTGATTGGCCCCTCTATGGATGCAGTTGAGCATGAGCCACAGCAAAGACATCAACAGCGGTAGTTCTGTGAAAGGCATCAGGAAACGAATAGTCTTGGGGCATCTGTCACTTTGTATATTGTATCTCAGTGGTAATACCGGCTCTGGTCTCTGAGGCAGGCCACAGAGATGGCAGAAACTCTGCAGTGGTCAAGAGGGACCTAGTAGAGTTTGTTCCAACTCAAAGCCACTGACCTGATAACAAAACAAACTTGGAAGTAGGAATCTGCCTTCAAGGTTTCAGTGGGAGCTGAAACCCTTTAAGCTTCTGAGACCTTCCCACACAGAAAAGATCTGGGCAAACCCAAAGTTTTGACTGACTTGGGATCCCATCATGACATACCTCTACACAATAATATCATCACATATGCTTCAAGGACTAGAGCTCTACCTACACTGATGATCCTGTAGGAGAAGTCCTAATGGTTTCATGAATGAGAAAAAAAAGAGAAACCAATATAGTGCAGGGTGTCACAGTTTAGGGTCATGGAGGCCCCTTAGACCTGTAACAGACACTCTCTGTTAACCCCCCTCCCTTCCCAAAGGGGAGGAGAAAGGGAATAAGGGAGAGAGATTTAGCAATTAGAAGAGGAAATTAGAAGAGCTTGAATGAAAGTGAAAATAATAATAATGGAATATATAAAAATATATACAAAACCAGTATCAAACCCAACCTCCACTGATGGTAATTACATCACCTTCACCACCGATGCAGTGGAGCAGACACTGGGGGAGTCCCAGACCAGGCCCCGCAGCAGATGGGAGCTGTGTTCAGGAGCTGGATTCTGGTACCAGATTCAGGAACACACCGATTGGGATCGAAGGCAGAATGGACAGAGTCCTCCTTGGATGCTCCAAGGAAGGAACCAAAAGAGGACCTGAGCCAAGCCAAGCAAAGCTGGCAAAGGGGTCCAAGAGGGGAGAAGAGCCCAGGAGCCCCCAGAGAGAGATAGTCCCTTCATATCCCTCCACTTTATACAAAATATGACGTATATGGGATGGAATACCTTGCTGGTCAGTTCGGGGTCACTTGTCCTCTCCTCCCTGCAGGTGCGGCCTTTCACTTTCCTGCACCCCGCAATGTGGTGCACAAGATCCAGCAGTGGCCTTGGTCTGCACACCAGTCCTTGGTAGTAACTCTAACCATGGGGTGTGATCACTGCCAGCAGCAGACACTGCCTGTGAAAACAGGCTGCTGACTTCAGACAGTGCAGTGAGATAGAAGAACTGAGCTGAAAAGTAAGATCACTGAACAGAATTAGTTCTGTTCTCATTCAAACCAGGACACAGGGGCAGTATTTTATTGACTGCTTTCTTCATTGTCATTTTGGGAACAGTAAAAAGAAAGTTGGGGAAAAGATTTAGATAGAAGTTAATACCTGTTCACTACTAAAGGCAATTGAATAGTTTCTCGATTTGATCGTAATCTCAGCAAAAATAACTTGAAGTGAGAAATGAAGAAAGTCACATTTATAGAATCACAGAATCATAGAATCATTCTCATTATAAGAGACCTTTAAGATCATCAAGTCCAACCATTAACCCAGCACTGCCAGGTCATCACTAAACCATGTCTTTAAGTGCCAGAGCAACATGTCTTTTAAATACCACCTGGGATGGTGATGCAGCCACTTCCCTGGGCAGCCTGTCCCATTGCTTGACGATACTTCCTGTAAAGAATTTTTTCCTAATATCCAACCTAAACCTCCCCTGGTGCAACTTTCCTCTTGTCCTATTGCTTGTTACGTGGGAGAAGAGACCAGCACCCACCTTACTACAATCTCCTTTCAGGTAGTTGTAGAGAGCAGTAAGGTCTCCCATTAGCTTCCTTTTTTTTTACAGGTTAAACAAACCCGGTTCCCTCAGCCGCTCCTCATAAGACTTGTTCTCTAGACCTTCATCAGCTTTGTTGCCCTTCTCTGGACCCACTCCAGCAGGTAGACAATACACACAGTCTTTCCCTCATCCACTAAGTGGGTCACCCTATCATAGAAGGAAGTCAGGTTAGCCAAGCAGGACCTACCTTTCACAAATCCTTGCTGACTGGGCCTGATTGCCTGGTTGTCCTGTATGTGCTGCATGATTGCACTCAG
This sequence comes from Ceryle rudis, assembly GCA_033439905.1. NCBI lineage: Eukaryota > Metazoa > Chordata > Aves > Coraciiformes > Cerylidae > Ceryle > Ceryle rudis. Next base: position 78,824 of record JAAGNO010031255.1, read on the forward strand.
GATGATCACTTCCATAATCTTCCCTGGCACTGAGGTCAGACTGACAGGTTTGTAATCCCCAGATCCTCTTTCCAGCCCTCCTTGTATATGTGCATCACATTTGTAACCAGTCAACAGGGAACTCCTCAGTTAGCCAGGCCTGCTGATAAATGATGGAAAATGGCTTGGTGATCACACCCACCAACTCCTTCAGTACTCTTGAGTGTAACCCATTGTCCCAATTTGTGTGTGTGTCTATGTGGTGTAGTAGTTTACTGACCATTTCCTGTTAGAAAGGGGGATGAATGGAGGAAAACAGATTTTTAAGGAATTTGAATATCTTTCTGATACTGTTTGAAAGCCATATTTGGAGACTGGTGAACTGCACTTTTGCTATAGCCTGGAGGCCAAAATAACAGAGAAAAGGCCATGAAAATCACACACATACACACAAAATAAAATAAAGTAAAAAAAAAAAAAAAAAAAAAGGAAGAGAGATATTTTTAGAGATTTTTATAAAATAAACAAAAAATCTTCAAGCCTTAGAACATTTTGAATGCCAACAG
>JAAGNO010031256.1:0-10000 GCA_033439905.1 Ceryle rudis
AAGTGTAGCCATTGATTTGTGACTCTTTTCTTCTGCTGTAGTCTCATCCATTGTATTAATGCAAATCAAATCACTTTCTTTGTGAAACAATAGCTTTTATACACGTGTATGGCATTTTTATTAGAGCTCCATTTCAAGAAAGGTGTAGATTTACTTTAGGCTTTCCACTTCCACACTTTTTCTTTTTTTCTTTGCATTAAGTCCGCTTACACATATAAGTGTAAGTTTTTTTTTTTTTTTTTTTTAAGGACTTTGTGTAGGGATCAAAAGTTAGAATGAGAGCTTTCTGACTCGGTATTTTTCTTTTCAATAGCTAGGTGCTACTGAGGCTATATCCATATGCATTCACTGTCCGGCCATACCAAAAAACCCCACCCAAATGAAATAAACCTGATTATATTGCATGCATTCACCTTAACAACCCATTTGCTAGACTTTAATAGTCTAGTTTTAAAATTGGAAGCTGTAATGCATTGTAAGGGCCAAATCCTTTAAAAGATGCACTCTGTTAGCTTCAGTTGACTGCTCACATCAATTGTAACTCGTATCCTGGAGTACCATGTAGTATTAAACGTTGTAAATGATTGTTGAAATGCAAAGAAAAAGCATATTAATATATTCAGGTTAGAAATAAGTACTAAAATTCTTTCCAGATACTTGGAAAGACTTTTTCTGCATCAGGGCATGTTCAGAGTGGCTTTTGGGACTGCTCTCTCAGCGTGCTAGTGAATCGCATAGTTTAAGTTGTTCAGAGTCCTAGTGAAATGGAAAAATTAAGGATGGGATGGCTTTCTTATATGAAGATGTAGTTGCTTCTGAATTTTCCAAAACAAATTTTTGCCTTCAGGCAACTTTGTTTATTCTTTCTCTTCTCTAATGAGGGAAATTTTAAGTCAAAACAGCAAGACTAGATCTGTTCATGTTACCGTGAAAACCAGTATTTCTCTCCATGGGTTCATATAGCAGTAGCATACAGTAGTTCATTCTACATCCCTTTTCCAAAAGGTGTCATCACTTATATGCAGAAGCTTCTTTCTAATCTTGACATGCTCTGCTTTGATTTTAACTCATAAATATTTGTTTTAAAACTCAATTAAGAATACAGGATATACTGCTTAGACTTCCACATGCCCCCACCCCCTCAAAACACCTCAAGGTTTTAGCAAGGCTCTACCAAGTTTTATTTTGATGGCTCTATGCCTTATTGCTTTATCAAAGCATTTGAAACTGCTGCATGTGGATGCAAGTGTAGACCAAGAACTTTTAAAATGATAGCTGTCCTTAGTAGAACTGCATGGGGGAAGTGTCTAAAATACTGCAGAGCTCTGCACTTTCATTAGTTCATGTTTCTATTATCCCAGACTCACTTCCAACCTTAAAGATTTTGTCACAGATATTATTATTGGTGATTATCCATGTGATCTTTATATTTTTTCCTTTTTTTTTTCTTTCTGTTTTTGAGTGAAGTAGCCTAAACTCATAATGGGATATACTGCAGGTGGAAAAAAAAAAAGGAAAAAAGGAAAAAAAAGAGAGAGAGACATTGGTACCCTATGATAAGGTAAATAAAAAGCCGAGGAGAAGACAGGTTTATCCACCAATTGAGAAGACTAAAGTCATTGAAAGTCCAATGCTGGACATCCTCAGGAGACAGGATTTCAAACCTAATGCACTGAAACCTGCAAGAGTCAACTACCTCCAGGGTACGGCTTCCAGGGGAAGTGACAGGAACACAGAGGCATAATGTGGAATTGTACTGACTGTCCTAATTCAGTCAAGAAGGATCGGTGGACCCCACTAATTAAAGAGGGATCACTAGTCTCTCTGTCCCAACATACTGATGGGAAGACAGGGCAGAGGACTCTCATCTCTTTGCCATTCATGCTCCCAGTAACTGGAGAAGCTTAGACGCTGATCCTGTGTGCATCCTTTATCCCAGCTGTGAATTTCTCAGGGCAGCTATGTAGCTGCAAGTGAGCAAAGTTGGTGTATTTTTAGTAGGTCCCGTTCTCAGGAGTTGCAGTAGAGACACAAGCTTGTCATACACCTGTGACTTTCCACCTCGGCTCCCAGCTGCCATTGTTCACTCTGGGAATGGTCGGGTTGCATGTTTCCTTATATAAACATGAATGACACCTTTCCCATTTACAGTACATGCAGCGTACAATAAAAAAATGCAATAATCTCCATCTTAGTGTTACTGTAGCAGTTTTCCTTTCCCTTGCAGACCTTAATACCAAAACCCCAGTCTGCTTCCCACTTCCTCTGCGTAGCAATGCAGAAATGTAAGTGGAGAATCAATATACAGAGTTTTACAACAATGCAAAATTTGTTTCCCATCATTAAAATTGGATAACTCCAAAATGAGGCCAGAACCATTTCCAGGCATGTTTTATTTGAGCTTAGGTACTTTCTACCCTAACACCACAATCTTGCAGAAAACAAGGAGATTGGTCCAGTCTGTACTTCAGCAAGAGAAAACAAGGGCATAATGAACTGTATGCTGTTCTGGAAGATCATTTTTGGCAACACTTTCTTAAAAAGTCCAGAGGATATCAAAAGTCATGGATTACAGACTAATTGTGTGGCTTTTTGTCAGGAAAAACTTTCACTGAAGACTTGTGGGATATAATTTCTTTTTCCTGGTGTTTTATGTTCAAGAAGAGCTGAGTCCATAGTGAATTTTATTGGTTTTCAGTCAAGATTCACATATGTACTTGATTATACTTTGACCAGTCATTACTTTCTATTATTATTAAAAGTAATAGAATTAGACCAAAGAAAACATAGTAAAGTAGTAAAAATGTAGTGTAGCAATAATGAAATCTTTAGAAAAAAGTTGCTATCCTTATGAGCATAAGGTGGGTTGCACTGCTGGCACTGTAATGGGCTCCTCTAGAATTACCCTCCCAAGCAATAAACCTTACTTTTCTAGGAAGTATAAAATCACACTGAAAGAAAGGTTTGGGAACAATTTTCTTCTCAGAGTGCTTCTGAAAAAGAAGGGGAGGGGAGGAGGCCGCACTGCTGGACACACGCTGTTGGGTTAAATGCAGTTGCTAGATACATTCAGAAGGATACCGGGAATACATTATGTCAGTTGAGGAATGGAAGGTAAGGGCTCTCATCAGCTTTTTCTGGGACTATGATTCTTTTGGAAGCATTTTAAATGATTACAATTCAATGTAATAGTCAAAAGAGGAAAGACCTATTCCTCACTGGTATTTCTGTCTGTAATCCAAAGATTATTTTTTTTCCCCTGCTGGAGTAGAACAGCATTTAGAGACATGTGTGAACTCCATCTGAGGCAAGATAGGCAGCCTCAGTCTTGTCAGCTTTATGGCAATTTTTAAACGGGAGTCTACTTTAAATACCTTCCACTCATTCAAAGTAGCTGCAGGAGTTTGATCTCCCTAGTAGCTATCCAGGAAAATAGACTGCAGCTGGGACACTCCCTGCTTCTGAGGCCAACTGTGGTCTGTTGTCCCTGTGTCTGTCATCTATACATGAACATAACTACAACGTGGAATCAGCAAGAGTTTTGTTTGCTCCCTAACTTTAAACAGAACTATGTTAGTCCTGGAGGGTATGTTGTAATGCATTTTAAAAGCCAGACAACTTCTGCCTCACTCTTCACCTTTAAGACACACCTTCCACCATGCTTTAAGATGGTGATCAAGAAGAGATTGCAAGTTCTTTTTGCGGTAAACAGGTCACCACCAACACAGTGTGGTGAATGCAAAGGTAGGTCCTAGTCCTGAAAAGACACATGCCTGGTTTTAGCTTTATTTATACCACTGCAAATTCATGGGTATAGGACAGTGCAGGTTTGGGACCTGCACGGCACACTCATGCTTCTTGTATAAATGCCTCTAACGGTCATTCGGACTGCAGGTTTTGAAGAGCAGGCACACTGAAATTGTCATCTTTTAAGAAATGGGAACTGTCCATTTCTTTAGTTTACTGTGAAGTGTATTTCATGTTAAAGATAGATTTTCTTTTGATCCCTGTTGCTCTAGCTTTCTCAGCAAAAGATAAACTTGCTCTGTAAGATAGATCTGATTCCCTATTGCATCGCTTCGTTTTTGTGCTTGTGTCAACTCACTTAGAACAGTGGAGCAATTGCAATATAAAGCTGAAATTGTCCCTAGTCCAAAATATCTGTAAAAGCAGAGTGAGTTAACTGAAAACATAGCGTGGAGAAACTTGCTAATTCATTTCAATTATAGTAATTTTAGGAGTTATTTTTAGGTTTATTTAGGGGAAAAAAAACCACACAGATCTCTAATATGCTTATTCAGGCTGATAATGTCCTTTAATAATCCGTAACAGCTTGAACAGTTTGAAGGGAAATTAGGAAGCAATTCTGTGATCATGAAGCAGAGTTACTGAAACCTCCTATAATTTTGACGAACTGACTACTGATATCTTGTTGGGGACACTTGGCAATAACAATTCTAGACATAAAGGGATTCTTTCATGTTTTCTCTATTTCATATTTAGATATGCTGTTCTAAGGACATCCTATACTTTTTAAAACATATATACGTATGTGTGGATACAAAAACTACAGTTTTGCATCTGCTGCTTGCTTTCTCTCAAAGTGAGAGCCCTGGAAGAATATCCAAGAGCTCAATTTGGCCACTCGAGAATGTGCTGTGTTCTTAGATTGAGTGCCTTAATTTACACACCTCACCTTTTTTTAGTCAGTTTATTTATAAGATGGAAATGTGTGCATTTTCTTTGTCATGGTGAATTTATTCCACTTTTCTGCTTGATTTTTAGTGAATAAAGGTGACAGAGTTTAATGAGTTAATAAAATGTGGTCTTAATTAGGAAAATTACCTTCATATTTTTCTAATATTGTGGGAACAGTTTATAATGACTCTGGTTGCAATTCAAAAACTTGAAGGAAGAACCTTTTTCATATTTGCGATGATACCAAGTCCAGTAATTTGCACACAAAGTCAATTAAAGAATGGATTTAAAAAAAAAGAAAAACTTTCCTTTAACAATTAGCTGTTACATGAATATAGCTCACAGTAGAATGCTAAGAAGAGAGCATATGGAAAACGTGCATAAAAGATGCATTTTTTTATCATTTGTTAGTACTTTGAAAAGAATTCCTAAAGAACTGAGAATTATGTAGGATCTTTCGGAGAACTTTTTTTACACCCTCACAACTGTTCACTAACATGGAAATTAGTTTTACATGTAGCAGACATATAAATGTTTCACATCTGCACTGTTAGCAGAGCTCTTTTCTTAATCTTGTGTGTTGAATTACAAGTGTTTCCTTCATTTTGCAGACAGGAGCTCTCCATTGAAATTTGACTGTATGTTCATAATTGTATTGTCAATTCATGTAGTTAACCAGAATTTACACTATGCAGGAATAGAGAAATGACTGAATAAACTAAACATCTCTCTAGACATTGTTGAAAATGGAATTGGCATAGAGGGAGAGAAATTGATCCACTTAGTTTTAACCTTTTTTTCTATTTTAATACAGTCCTTTAAAAGACTGGGACGGGGGGTGGGGGAGGGAGGGAGAGAGGGGTGGTGTAGTTTGTTGTGGTTTTTTTATATACAGTAATGGAAGGACACTCTCAGTTTTTAGTTTTCAGAAAGGATCACCCCTCATCTTTGTAGTTATTATTTACATTGAGCTGTGTGATGAGGCGGAAATTAAAAATAGAATTAAAATGCTCCTAAAGTAGAGTCAATCACAGAGATTGTGAAGTCTAGCATATTAAATTACAATAATAAAGCTAATTATGAGCTGCTGCTGAGATATTGGACACTTTTAATTAGAACTAGTTTGTAGGATTCTAGCAATTTTATTCAAGTATTGTCACTGGTTGTGCAATGCATGCTACCTTGTATCCGTGTTTTACAGGCTTCCTGTTGTGCTGTTGTGTGTTCAGTCATATGTAGCACATTTGTATGTGAAGTTAAAAGTCTATTAACAAAAAGAAATTAGGTCTTTTCTTTAAAAGGAAACTAGATGTTGAATACTTTTACAGGTGTGTCTTTATTCATCACCTCTCTTGGTTGTTGGTTCAAACTCATTGACTTCAGTGGATACAAGAGGCTTAGTTCTGTCAGGTTGAGACTGTCTGGTGCAATTAGAAATGTAGCTGTATTATCATTCTGCAGGTAGATGCAACTCCTAACTTAAAGCCAAAAAGACATACATGGTGATACGTATCAGTCCTAACTCCTTGTTAATGTGCAAATTCTCAGGTATGTTAAGGGCTATAGATGTTCAACTGTATTGTTTTTCAGGCTGCAGCCTGGTTTTGCTTTATTAATTATTTATTAAACTTCTCTTTATATGTTGTGGGTGGTTGAATCTAGGAGCCATTTTAGGAGCTTTGCTTCAGTTCAGGTTGTAAAGTGGGTTGAGGTTTCATGTTCTTGGTTACTGGTTTGGATTTTTAGTTTGCTAAAGCTGCAGTCTATGTGATGAGGAGCCAGTGAGACATGTCAAAGACCACAAAGATGAGACATGCTCACACAGGAGCACTCAGGGCGAGATGCTCCAATGACCTGTGGAAGTGGTCCCTTTTCCTGCCATGGGGCTGCTTAGACAAGCAGGGTCTGCAAAATTGGCACTTTCCCCAAGGTGGCTGTGCAAGCAAAGCTGAGGTTTGCCTCTTTGCTTGTTGGTTTTATTGCAGTTAACTCAGAGCTGCTACTGCTGAGGAACACGTGTTCCCCTCTCTTTTTGTATTTGCAAAAGCTCCTGCAGGACATCAGGTGCCTTGTAAAAGGTTTTATTTCTCCCCTGTCTAGACTTTGTGAGCACTCCTATTTTCTGCTTCATGGGAAAGTATACCTGCCCCTGTGGAGTGCATGCAACACAAGTGTGTTCCTTCAGGAACCTTTCTGTCTGCTCAGCAAGGCTACACCTACAGATAGCCTGGAAACATGCAGCTGGATGTGGTGTATGTTTGTGGACTCTTGCGGCACCAGAAGTAGAGATATCTATAGATAGAAGGACAACTCTGAGTTTAGGTATGCTGGTGTAAGTCCAAAGTGGCTCCAGAAATTTGTGATTTCATTGCCATACCATAAGTAAGGTCCCACTGGCTGCCTGTGAAGCATACATTGTCCCATAGAAGTCAGTACATACATAGCTTGGGAAACAAAGAAAGCAAAATAGCTAATCTTTGGCATTGGATTAAGTCTTTCCATTGAATTATATCAATGGCCCAAGCCTGTGGTCTTTTAATATCCTAAGAGAGCAGGATTTGTAGGACTAACATGCTTACATGTTTGTTCAAACTGATAAAACTTAGTATAAATGCTAAGTATTAATTTTTTTGACAAGAAGGTTTAGTCTTGAATGTCCATTGTAGAACGTGAGATTAAATAATAGACTAAGACCTGCAAATAATTAATTTGCTATATTCTGAAATACTAGAAAATCTTGACCTTTCAATAACGTCTTCCTTTTAATACCTGTAACCCTAAAAGGTCCCAAATTCACTTCTGGTTGCCAGTGGCACCAGATAAAAATGGAACAGTATCTCAATGATTCACAGAGCAGATATTAATATATTCATAAGACATAGCACAAGTTATATTGTAGAGAGAGTTGCAAGAAGGGAGACCAGTCACATGTGCATTTTCTTTGGCCTGAATATGGTAACCTGGACAAATGCTGCGTAGTTCATATCCAGGGTTTTTTTGTGTGTGTGAGCATGGTCAGTTAGGTTCTTCCTTACTTAAAAAAAAAAGAAAAACCAGCACAGCCTTTCAGACTTTTTCTGTGTTGGTTATTAATTATCTTAAGATTGCAACAGTTGATTCTTTTTCCAAAGCATTAGGTTGCCTCATCTGCGAAGCTGGTATTTTGGGTCTGAAGAGGAAAAAGTAAAGGTTAGAATTCTGTGTCTGAAAAGACTTAAAGAATGGTCTTGTCTATTTTGAAGGGAACTTTGTAGCTCTTTCAGTAAGGGGCCAAACTCTGAAGCTATTTGGATTACTGAATAGAAAAAATATCTATTATCACCTAGGTGCTGATCACTTTTCTGCTAGAAATGAGAGTTGCACACGTTCAGCATTTGAGAGCAAAGTTGCTTTGGTTAGCTTCCCACCCAGATTTTGATTTCTAACTTCAGGATCCTAAATTAGCTGCTAACCTAAATAGATGTGATTGCGTTGAAGACAGTGAAGTCATACACACTTATTATGCTAGTGATAAATTTGATTCTGTAGATACAATTTACAATGAAAAATTGCAAAACAATTACTTTTCTTGCCAAAGTGGATAGTTATTTAGGTTTCATGTTATAAAGCTTTCTAAAACAGTGGGTTTTTAGATAAATCTTTGTAAAGCTCTATCAATTTACAAATTGATATCAAATTGGTGCAAGTCTTTATATCCGTACACAGGGATATACACTTGCTTTCCAGGAAGTCAGCAACAACATTTCTGCTAGTTCTAGAGCAGAGGAGGAAAGAGAGGAAAATCAGGGCATATTTTCCTATACATATATTTACCATACCAAAGGCAAAGAGATGAATTTTACTCTTAGTGCTTAAAGTGTAGTCCAAGACACGTTACACCCAAGTCCCATGTGAAAAACCTCTTAACAGTCACAAAGCCAAAACCAGCATGCTGCTGTCATTGCAGAATTTGGGCGGTGGGAAGGGAGGGCCATGGAGGTGTGGGTGTGTGTCTGTGCATTCCTGTCACGCATTTTTTGCTTATACAGAGCCTAAACTGGAGTTATCTAGGATTTCGTTATTATTTTCCAGATACCACAGGATACTACAGTGTTAGAGTACAGTTTTGCCCTAGGAGGGATTCAAAACACCCTTTGGGATTTTTTTAAGGGTTTGGATTGTTTGGGTTTGTTTTTTTTTTTTTCTTTTTTTTTCTTTTTCCTTTTATTAATTTTCTTAGTGCTTATGGATCTTAATCTACATTTGGGAACCATGCTTAATTGTTCTAAGTAATCATTCTGGGGGGAGGAGTGAAAATTTTGGTGTGAATTTCCCTCATCACTTTTGCATCAGCTCTATTTTCTCTCCATGTTTCATCCCTGGGAAATGAATCAGCTTTGCCAAATGTCCTAAAATCACCTAATAGAAGGGTAAGCCCTGAAGTCATCTCTGTGAGAACTGAAGGCATCTGTTTCAGGACAGGCAGTCATCCAACCTCACAGAAAGCAAGCTTAAGAGTATTCCACTAAACAAAATTAAAACAAACTGTGCTCCAGTTTACCTCCATTAAAAAAACCCCAAACAACAACCAACCAAACAAAAAACCAACAACAAAACAACAATCCATACTCTAGTTTGCCTCTCCATTTAAAAACTGGGGAGTGTTTTCAAACTATTCTTCCTGATGGCAGCAAGAGGCAGGAGGAACAGATGAGAAGTGTGCTGCTTAAGTTGCAGAAGTGCTGAACATAAGGCTTGCCATACCAAATGCAGGTAAATTCAGCAATATGAAAGTAGGAGAAATTTTCTCCTTTGCCACCTCCTGCCCATGTTGCTCCCAGTCCTGCTGAAGCCCTAGCAATAGGGAGAAGGCAAGTACAGTTGGAATAGTGCCCTCATGAGTGTAGCTCCCTTCTGGTGGGCATTTTCTTGGGACATTTTCTTTGGTTGGTTGGGGTTCACTGTACTCTCTGTAGTAATCAACTGATTAATAGTAGTCAGTAATAGATGCACAGACGTTTCTATTTTACTTCCTTTGGGTTCAATCATGCTTGCAGGAGAAATAAGGGACTATACTGAGCACTTGCACCATACCACTGCCATAAATATACCACATTTCCAGTTACTGAGCAGACTACCATTACAGGATTTTCCCTCCTGCAAGCAAAGCTTCATTTCCCACTGACTACTTCATTAAAAGTGGACTATTGAAAGCTCTTCAGTCCCATAGGAACTGATGCAAATTGTTGAGTGGTAGGTGGCTTTTGAGTTTTGCATGGCTGTAGTCATTTCTGAGAATTATATATAGACATTAAACAAATTG